>JAECUM010047573.1:0-20835 GCA_016617855.1 Megalonaias nervosa
ATATATATATATATATATATATATATATATATATATATATATATACATAGAGAGAGAGAGAGAGAGAGAGAGAGAGAGAGAGAGAGAGAGAGAGAGAGAGAGAGAGAGAGAGAGAGAGAGAGAGAGATACATACATACATACATAGATAATACATACATACATATAACTAAGACGTAGAATAGGAAACATTGATGAGCAAATGGGGGAAGCAGTTAAACTGAACTGTTATCGTATTCCGTTACTACGTTATTCGCCTGAATTCATTTGTTTATAATTAGCATATGCAAAGAATAATTGGTAGAATCAAGACTATACAGTCTATATACAACAACTCTTATCTGCTATAAGACATTTATATAATTATTGTAGTTGTATTTTCTTAGTTTCGTGCTTATTTGTTTGTTTGTATATCAAGAACAGCAAACTAAGTGAAATGTATTTATCATTGACTAGTCATTCTTCTTCCATATTACACAAACAACACTTATCTGGATATCGACTTTGTGTATTCTATCCATCCAGTTCAAAATCCTATCAGGGCACCGAGTGGCCAAGCGATCAAGGTCGCTAACTTGTATCGATCACTCTCATCTCTCCTCTGTTGGCGTGGATTAGTCTCAAACTCTACACCCGTGAGCAAGTAAGAAAGCTTACCAGTTGCTTCCTGTGTGTCTGTGTTTTCACCCGGGGCATCTTTCTTCTAACAGTTATACCGTCCGCCACATATAACCTATCATGTGCTGGAAAATCCCCAACCAAACAAGTTCCAGCCATGACGTAATTCCCTCTCTTTGCCTACTAGTTCCTTTCTAAAGGCCCTACGTGCTCCCAGCTGCACAGTTCAAATACCTTTCTGTTAAATAGGCTTGGAGTACTATCATCGAATACAAATCTGCCTAGATACCGTTCAATCACTGAAAAGTGCAAATTTTGTTTTGAAGCAAACTTGATCTGATATTCAATATCCAAACAACTCTATATCCGTAAGCTACTCAGGACAGCTGCTGGATTCATCACAGATAGATGTCGTTGTTGTTGTAGGGTTTAACGCCATTTTCAGCACAAGATAGGCTATACATGGCAGCCAGTATAAATGGTGGAGGAAGAACCCGGCAAAACCCCGGAGAGAACCACTGACCCTCGAGAAAGCTACTAGCAGGCTTTCTCACATAACCACATGAACCGAATCCGAGACTGGAACCCACGCAGAGGTGAGATGGCAGTGATCGGTAACGGTGAGCGTTTTCGACCACTCGGCTACTAGGGGGCCAATAGACATCGTAACACTAGCAGTGTCAATGCAATGTTGAACCATCTCCAGTGGGAATCACTCGAAATCAGGCGAACCAAGGCCAAGCTGACTATGTTGTACAAGATTGAGAACAACCTATTGTACATATCAGCGGACAAATATCTGACCCTAGCATATGGCCAAACTAAGGTATACCACATAAAAAAGTTCCAATTAAAGTCAGCATCGACAAATTGTTTCAAGTTCAGCTTCTTCCCATGTACAATAGGGACTTGGAACAAATTACAATCAATAATTGCAGAAGCTCCTGACATGGTATCACACAAGCAAGGAACTTTCTAAAATCACATTCTAATGAACTAGTCAGCTATAATTAAGACCTAATGATTCTCAGGGCTATGCTGGTTGAGGTTCCTTATCTCATCGCCTCTACTGTGGCCAGATTGGTTTGAAAGTTTTGTCGGTACTAGCAAGTACAAGCAATTAGGGGTGTCAATCCTTTTAAAAGTTTTTGCTGTACTAAAAGAGATTTTCATCGTGACGTTATTGCATGAATGGCCGAGATGGAAAGATTCAGAATTTAGGATCTATGTCCGAATGCTATGAAAGATAAAGGAAGAATGTGATGGTGTTCTGCCTATACATTCCAGTTTATAATTTTTTTTTTCTAATGCATCTAATATTATGTGGTTGAACAAATATAAGCTTTTCTACCATATCCCATTCTGCTTCCACTTTTTTAACTTTCCCTTACCCAATCGTGGTGGTGGGGTGTTGCCATAGGAATTTAAAAATTCGGCAAATATTCGACAGTCATTTTAATCTTATCTTAATAAAACTGTTCGCACACAAACACAGTGTGGCACAACGCATAGTGTGGTGAAAAGCATCTATTGTGTATTTACATTGCGTATTTACACTGTATTTATATTGTGTATTTACACTATGTATTTACATCGTGTATTTACATTGTGTCAAATAAGAACAGTGTATTTTACATGTCATTGAAGCCTGTACCAGGCGATCAATTCTAGTTTTAAATAATGTTGGATATGATTTTAATGAGGTTTGTAGTGCCAACATAGGATATAGTTTTAAGTAGGGAAGATACCATTTCAAAGACACTGTATGCTTCGCTTTTTAGGCTAGTCAATACATCAATCTGTCGTTCTCAGTAAGTGGGCGTCACAGCTATGCGGTGGTAATTGGCGTAACCACCAATTGCAAAATGCAATCGATAGCTGGATGATACGCATCATATCTGCATTATAGTTTGTTAGCGTGAATACCGGAAAGATCCGTGTTCAAGAAGATAAATGTTTTGAGTGTCACTTGGAAATCAAATATTTGAAATCTATTCATTATTCAAAATTACTCATATTCCACGTTAGTTAGAACCAGATTTTTAAAGGACTGAGTAACCTGCTTCAAGGTCAAATTCAACTTGAAGCAATATAAAGCTGTTTTAATGTCATCTAACATTTTGAACGGATCGAGTATATTTTAAAGAAAATAAATTTTACTTAACTGAATTTAACGTAAATCCTTGACCAGACCTATACACAATCCTTTTAACAGTATATTGCTGTGAAATTACGAACGTGATCTACCGGCATTTGCAAAGTAATATTAACCGTTATTAACTAATTTTACCTGAAATAACTGACCTAACAGGCTGTGCCGAGGGAACTGAAAACTGTCTACCGAAATCAAGGTTCTAACTTAAAATGCACCCACTACGAGTCAGAAGCTGTAACTACTGATCTGTCTCTTTTCTAATTGCTTGTAGAATTACCACGTGTCAAAATAGCAAAGGGATAAATCGTTGATAAATAATTTTACAAAATATGCACCTGTTTCGTATTTGCGGCTAATTTGATTCAGTTGCTTTGAATGAACAAATGGTTTCTACAATGATAACACAAACCAAGACTTTCGACCGCTCAGACTCTCCAATAACGTTGTCAGTTAATGTAGGGAAGCAGAAAAACAACATATGGCTGAGTAAGAACAGGCAGTAGTGTTCATGAAGGACGCGATCACATCGGCCTCTCTGGTTTTGTAGCCGCAAGCCGAGTCACATCAGAAGGATAAAATCTTGACGAATGTGTGCGTGCGTGTCTGTATGTGTGATTTGGATTGTTAATGTTGCTTTAACAATTTTTCAGTCGTATCGCTGCGATGTCTGCAGTGGGGCAGTTTATAATGATGTCTCGCACTGGGGCTTCATGTTGCAGACATGTGGCATCATGTCCCACCCAGTCACATTATCATGACACTAGGTCGACCAGACCTAGCATCATCCTCTTAATGCTGAGCGCCTAGCGAGGCAGCTGTTAGTACCATTTTTTAAGTCGTTGGTTTGACTCGGCTGGGGATCGAACACACGCTCTAACTACTAGGTCACCGGAGCGGTCACCTGACGAATGAAAAAGCGGATAATTTGAGAAATGTATCAATAGAGAAAGTGGTAATGAGAAAACGATTAAATGGTCACATACACATGCCTACCTACCTACCTAATGACCTACCTACCTATATACATACCTACCTACCTGCCTGCCTGCCTGCATGGATACATACATCCTTGCCTGCCGGCCTGCCTCCATCCATCCATCCATCCACCCACCCACCCAGACAGACATACATACCTACAGACATTCAGACAGACATATATTATTTCGGCAGGTATTACTTTTCGGGGATGGACACTATTGGGAAAAGTGATCAGATGTGGATCTGTACTTTTCCATATGTTAAGCTTAGTCTACTTGGTTCCAGCGTGTCAGAATATTTGAAGCATGTCAGTGATTCTGGATTTTCTGGTCATTGTCCTTTTTACCCACTGGGCAGCACGCCTGTGAAAACAAATGGTGAAATCCAAGACTATCCGAATGCAAACGGCACTGACTGATGGGGACAGTACTTGTCCTGACGTCAAAATCGGCGAACAATTATTACATTTTCTCCAGTATGTCACAAACTGAACTAAGTGTGTCGAGCTGCTTTGAAAATTGAACTATTCTTTATTAGGACTGGCTTAAGTTGGAAATTAGCTGACGCAACAGGATAAACTAGCAGGGTTGGAACAACCAAGGGGTGCGGACTCGTGTCTTCCCTTGTGTTATATTGTTACAGGTTAGACCCCGCATCCCTTGATTCATGGACTGATACTCCTAATTTTCTTTGTAACGAACCCCCGTGCTTTAATCTGACTTGATGTTGACTAAATGAAGACCATGAAGATGAAGACGAAGATCATGAAGATGAAGTCCATAAAGATGAAGAAAACCTACAACATATACACATGAAATATATAAATAATTAAAAGTAAAGGAATCTAACACACACGGACAATTCACAAAATAATAAGGCGCTTAATGATTATAAAACTATCATAAAGTAATTAAAAACTTACCAGCGCCATGTAGTGTTTTGGTGTTCAATAGTTATTTTCTTCGATACAATTTGCAAAGTACTGAGTGCATATATTGCACTCAGAAGTTGACTCCTGAGGAGTGAACAATGGAACACGGAACTTGTTAATGTAATCGACTGTTGCATGTTAGGCACGTGCAATGCAAGCAACTCACATACTACTGACTCACCATGCGTACCACCGAATAACATGTATATGAACACCGGATATTACTGTACTGAATCTGTAACACCAAGATACCAAACGCACACAAACAATAACAAACGGTGGTTTACAGTTAATATATCCAAGCGTGTTTGAGCAATTGAAGCGTGTCAGTAATGCTGGATTTCCGATGATTGAAATTTTAACCCACTGGGCAGCACGACTGTGAAAAAATATTTAAGCTGATAGATCAGAAAAAGATTTGCTGAATGAGGTGACTAGCCCGATGATGAACACAGGCTCGGCCCTAGGATGTCGGGGCCCAAGGCAGCAAGCGATGAGCGCGGGGCCCCAAGCAAAACAAATTGCATTGCGGAGAAGCACGGGGCCCAAGGGGGTTGCCTCGATCGCCTTACCCTAGGGCCGGGCCTGGAAGCACATACAAACTAAGAATTAACCAGTATTTTGTACGTTAATGCTTCTCAGGTAACTTAGTGTGCAACGTTTCAGTGATACAGGCCCTTGTTTCAATCTAATATCGGCAGGCCCAGCCCTAGGGAAAGGAGAACGAGGCAACCGCCTTGGGCCTCGCGCTTCTCCGCAATGCAATTTGTTTGCTTGGGGCCCCGTGCTCATCGCTTGCTGCCTTGGGCCCCGCATGCTTCCTTGGTCCCCACACATCGTAGGGCCGGGCCTGAATATCGGATGGTTAAACTGCATATGATTATTTATCATAGAAGCATATTCTAATTCAATATTGTGTTACGTGTAGGCTCGTACAATAGTAACAAAAGAAAAGATTGAAGCCAACAAGCGTTGTAAATTTTAACAAAATAATTTATTTCCCTAGAAAAAAAGGTAAAAACATGAAATAGGACTTACGGTTTGTGAATATAATCCAAAATTAATCCTAGAATTGAAAAATATAAGTCCTATCACTAAACAGTTCTAATTGAATCCAGGTTCGAATCTCTGTGAAGTTCAAATATGGAAGGCGATGACGTCAGATGAGGTCATTATACTGATGGCAACAGTTCCTTGTTGAGTCAAAATTTATAATGTTCCACTTTAGAATTTCAGAATAAATTTCCACTGAATGTCTTTGCCCCAGAATTTTTATAAAAAAGAAGTGTTTCCCACGGTAAATAAATTTTAAAAACGAAAATCAACTCAAATGGCAACAACAAGAGGAATACCTTGAGCCTAAAGGTACATTCTTACGACTGAATAGATCTACTAGCAAATGGATGTTTTAAGCCTCGATTTTAGATCACATGGTGGCCCACGTGACGGGCTACGTGCTCACTAATTTGAACAGCGCAGTAAAATTAGGCAAGTAGGCAAGAATAGCCCTATCTAAGAATCAGATTCCCACAGTGGAAATAAATTAAAAAAAAGAAAGGCTGTTTACAACTCAGCTAACACCTGGGTCGAACATGACCTTGGTAATAGCCAATCGTTTTCATTCAATGTTTACAAAATCAGAACCAAGGTTAAGAACTAGGTTAGCTAAAAATACAAGTGAAGCAAACGTTTGCGTCAAAACAAAAGACTACATTTACTGGGAAAAATATCAAATGCAGTAAAAATTATCTTTTACAATAAAATGTAATGACACAAAAATAAAATAAAAAATAATTTAAAACTAACACACAAGCAATTTAATTACATATTCGTAACAATTGCATGATTTGTTTTAGGGTTCTTTCTTTAGTAGGGGCATTTAAACGGCTTATTTTGTCAGAGGCCAATATTTCAAAAACCCCTTGAAGCATAAAATATCGATATGGTCATTGCGTGTGAATAACAAGCCATTGACGTAGCGATATGACTGAAAATTTTTTAAAGCTGCGTTAAAAATCCAAATCACACACATCACACTCACACACGCTTTATAAGGGGTGGTAATATTTCCATTTGTTCATGTTTTACTTTCTGTTCAATAGCTCGTTTTGGTTATAATTCGTACTAGATACGTATCCTTTGGTTAGCATCATATGTCATGTACAGTATATGAGTTGAAAATAGACAAAGGGAAAGAATAAACATTTGTTTCATGGCAGGAAACGATATGGGAAAATTCGAAAAGACGGTTTATTAAAAAAAAGTACTGAAGGTAAAAAGAGGGATGAAATGGATTATGAAGTGTCCGCATTGAGATAAAGTCTGTCTTAGAGGGACAAATCCACAGAAAAATTGGTACTCTCCTTTCAGTAGTCCTGAATGCATGACGAAAGAAAACGATGAAAATTAAATGTTGTGGATTGGCGCACTCTCTATATTAATCTTACTATTGGTTGTTTGAATTGATTTCGTCGTCTACAAATTACGCATATGGACTATACCTTTGATCGGTAAAAATTTTAAAAATATTAGGAACCGAAAAGAAAATCAACCAATATAGACCAATCTAACTCATATTTCATCGTTGTAATATTTAAGGCCCATACAGGTTAGTTCATGCTTTGTCAGTGTCTTTTCCTTTAGGCACCCTTTTCCATAATAACAGACAAATATAATATCTTTGAAATTATTTATGCTGTACTGCAATTCATTTGCATCCTTCAATTGCACAGATTCAGTTCTTTTTCCATTGTGTATGATTAATAATAAACCCACATGTAAGAGGATACTGATACATTAATAAATAGGAATCATAGAACTCTAATTGTTTACACATTTTCATACTTGGTCAGCTTCTAGCAGAACATTTTTTTCAGAACTTCACCCTACAGTTCCTTTTGGCGCAAACGCATATAATATTCTTTCTCTGAATCCATAAATGCTATTGGTCCGCAGCGTATATTCCGCATTATGTTTTTTGACATTGGCGCAATCTGACGCCATCTTCAGTTCAATGACTTTGGCAATTATTTATATATAGGAATCGTCCATCTGTTCCAGCGGGTTATTTAAAAATGTAATGACAGACAAAATATATTATGGACATGTGTTAACAAGTTATTAATTGAAGCACTTTAGTGTCCTTAATTAAGAACAGTTGAGCAGATAAAGCATATGCTATCACATGAAGATACAATATGGATAATTTGTTTCACGTTGCATGTCGTCATGTGAATTCACTTGAAGACATCTTCCACAGCGATCAAGCAGAAAAACTTAGATCGTGTTATTGGATAGAGTATAGTCTGTTTGAAGATAGCCAGTTTTAGAGGTGAACAGATGCTATGAATTCAATTTTATGTTGCATGCATTAAATAGAGAGTAGTGTTCAAGTTCTTACAATCCAATGCACTTATCCTTGACATAGACATATTCTTGTACGAACGTAGACACATTCATAAACAAACGTGGTTATGATAATAATAATCTTGTACATTCGTTCTTATCAAATATCTTTATGTGTAGCGAAGTTAATTTTGTTCGTATTTAAGGAAATCAATTATATTTTAAATTATATGCGACTTGTTTGTTATCGCCATTTGTTGTGACGTAGTTTTAAACCCTAGAGTTGTAAGAATGAATTGGGTTGCTCGTATTGGGACTTGAAAATCATTTGAATATTTTTTTTTGTTGAGTGTTAATAAAACACGTAGATTACAGCTGTTTTTGAAATTTAAATTTCAGTTTGGATTAAAATTATCTTAGTCTCTTGTATTTTAATTCTACACATTTGAAAAATTTATAGCGAGACCAGCAAACATTCACAGTGACATCTAAGGTATAAGACTAGGGCTATTAGAGAAACTGAAACCACATAACTGCCACCTTTTTAGTCTGTAAATGCGGAAAAAGAAGCCACATGAGGGTACCTATTGGTGATGAGTAGAAAGAAAGCTATCAAATGTTTGTTCCTACATCATATCGACGGGAAATTCTTAATCTAGCCAATGAAACTCGGTCAGCTGGTCACGTATGAGTAAATTAAAAAAAAAAAAACTCATCAAAAGACAATAACATTTTTATTTTGGCCAAAACTTGAGAGTGATGTTTTTATTTACTGTAGATCTTGGCATGCTTGTCAAATAGTAGGAAAACCAAAGCAGAGGACATCCAAGGTCCATCTGCAACTTATTCCTGCATTTGGAAAACGATTTGGCAGGATAATGGTAGACTGTGTCTGCCCTTTACATAAGACCAAGTTAGGCAAGCAAAACGTGTTGACGTGTTGTCCAAAAAGCTTTCCAGAAGATATTCTTTTGAGGAATTTTAAACTATGACTATAGTAAATGCTTTGGAAGAAAATCAGAGAGAGAGAGAGAGAGGGGGGGGGGAGAGGGAGAGACAGAGAGGGTTTAAACTTTGTTTTATGCTTCAGGAGCAGAAGACAACGAGAGTGAGTTTAAGTTATGTGCTTGCTTGCGTTTGAATGTGTGTGATTGGCAACAACGGATAATTTTTGTCTACGAACATGGTCTACATCAGTTATGAGAGTAAGATTATATATAATATGATATTTTGCAAAGAAAAGTACCATGACGTTTTGAATGGATCGCTGGCAATGAACTCTGTACTAAAAGAAAACACAAAATCACTCCCAGTGCATTTCACGTTCGCTTAAAGTTATTTATGTGCTTTTCTCTATAAATGAAAAATTTCCAATAGTAACATTATTCTTTGAGGACACGTGCACTAAATTATAAATTGCTCATTACAATAAAGAGTGTCATTTGATTCGAAATCGGGCTTATATCATTTGCTGATTGCTGATGAACATTAACATAAAATAGAATTACACGCTTTACTATAAACACGACCTAATTTGTTAAATTAACAAGTTGTTGTAACTCTCGGACAGTAATTTTCCGCTGATGTCCAGCGGATTTCTTTACTTGTTTTATTTCGTTCTTTTTTATTTAAATATCACTAGGTCCTGGCCATTTATCAGTGCATATTTTACTCTAAGTAAAACGGTACAGGGATTGTTTATTAGACTTGCTGTCTTGTTGTTTGCATTGTGTCTTTGTTAACATAACATTTACGAACAAACACACATATACATACCAAGTCAGATCGGATGCATTGGCTGAGGGGACTTTATCTGTATTTTCTTACTTTCTAGAAGCATGTGTACGATTTTTATTATCTTGAGTTGAGATCATAATTTTCAAAGTCCGATGCTTGTCCTATTTTGTTTCAATACGCTTGCTTTATCTGCATGATATCAAAACCGAAACCATTCATCCGTGCCTTGCATGCCACATCAAATAATCCCTGTAGAAAGTCATATATAAATTAGAACGTTCAGCACGTTAAAGAAATTCACCCGTTAACGGACTAAATACTTAATTTTCTGGGTGTAGCTGTAATTTTCTTTCGTTGCAGGAAACTCTTTATCTTTAACCTTATTATACTTATACTTTCAACTTATATCACGAATATAATAGGTCTCTCTGCTATAATTTAGAAGAAGAATATTTGTTCAATCTGAATAAGTCCCCACCCAAACCCGTCTAGAAATAAAATGGACAGAAGCAATGGGGCAAAAACGTATGTCATCTCTTATTACCAGAGGGACCCATTACATATCTGGTACGAAAGGGGAGTATGCCTTCCGATCTAAGACTGGCCAAGAGTAACCGATGAGTCCGGTATTTGGACGGGGTTCTATAATAAGGGACAGAACCGATTATCTGATTTGGTCCGAAGAAAGTGACATAATCTAACTGGTCACTTTTGTATCAAAAGAACACGCGCATTGCCTTGCCCGGTTATCTTAATGCAGGCCGTCTGCTGGTTTCCCTGGATACGGTCACTTCCAGTTATGGTGGGGTGTGATTAAGTCTCCGTAACGTATAAAGTTAAACTGCTTGGAAACTACACACAACAGTGTCTAAGAGATGATGCGAATTTAACTTTATATGTTTGTCTTCTTTATTCTATTGCATTTCCTCGACCTGTGGCCATATTATCCGTTCGTGTATACCACTCGGTTTTCTCCAACTGCTTTCAAGTTATCCGTGTATTGAAGCTAGTGGGTTATTTGAGTTGTGGTCAGATTATCCGTCTATTTACGTTTCCGAAATATTGGAAGGAGTGGGTTTGTGCAAAGTCTATTATTAATCTTTGCTTTTGCTATACGACTTTGGCAACTATCCCACCAATACAAACTTGACCAAGCTTGTAATATGATTAATTTGTTAGTACACGCAAATTTCTAAGATACATAGATCAGATTGGTAATTGACGATTTTGATAAAGAAGTTTTTTGTCAAAAAAGTTGTTTTTTTTTTTTTTTCTTGCCTACTTGTGATGAACGTATTAGAAAAGGAGAATTATACGCTCTTACGTTGATAGTTTTGTCCAGACATCCTTTAAGACAGCGGAAGTCAATAGGTTTTTTTTCCCATTTCTAGAACAGTGCAGTTTTGATTATTATTGTATATAGTCTCGTTCGAACTATTTAATATTGTCCCATTTACTGACGCTTGCATTTTATAAAGAATTATTTTGAGCAACGAAATAATGACTTGTCACTTTAATGTTAAATTTCTGGATGATCGTTCACCTTTTGTGGTGACATTAACGTTCGTGCCGGACCGATATCCAAGCTCTTCTCCTATCAAAATAGTGCTTAAGCAACAAGACTATACAAATATCAAGTACTGTGTTCGAAATTTTGTAGTAAAATATCGTTAAACAAATTTCTTTCCGTATGTAACTTTTCTCTGGTAGATGGACTATACTTCTGATTAGTATAATCGCACAATCTTGAGTACATTTTCAGGCATTCTTGAAAATTTTATTATTTCATTAGCGATGAGTCATATGTGTTTAAATAAACACCAAAAATTATGCAACAAATGTCGATCGTGATTGAAACGGTTAAATAATTTTCAATTTCCAAATAATTTTGCGTGAATGAAAAATTATTCAGTTTGGTTGTGCTTTTGTCACACAAAGAGTATTTCTAAACAATCATGAACTCGACATCAGTGATTTGCAATAATTTGTATCCAACCCTATATGGTTTCCTATTTTACAATACCTGTAGGCAATTAACTGAAGTGATTTCAACTAGGATAATTGTTCAAATTACCCTTGGCACACAAAAGAAATGCATGATCCCCCTCATTACAATAGTTTCACCTCAAAACGAAACGTAACATGATTTTATCTATGTACCATCTTGGGCGTGCTCGATTGTTTCTTCAAATTGTATTTGAAGTTGGTCATTCTATTCCTTAGGCACGCAACAAGTCCTTGACACCTTGGTAACATGCTAGTTGCCCAAAACAAAAGATCAGATAGGCAGTTTAGTTTTTGCAACGTTAGTATAAAAAGCTGGTACAATATGATCATCTTGAATTTAGATGCTCAGCACGTTCTACCGAGGAAGGCGATGTTGTATATACTATTACTACCACAACTGCTACTATTGCATTACTAATTATCATAATATCGGAATTTTGACTACCACTATGACAGGACCTATGCAATAAATCATTTCTGAAGGAGTTACTAATGTTCCTGCGTAGTAAACAATGACTCTCAAAAGCCTTGTATAATATCCAGATGAAATATGTACCTAGGTAGAAATGGAAGGTCAGTCGCGTGTATTATGAAAGGAGTAAACTTTGTGTTGTCACTAATATCCCCACCCCTGGACAAAGCAAATAAAGACGAAACATATGTTGCCTTTTATTACAAAATTCACACGAATTTGCAATACAACTGCCTGGTTCAGATGCAGTTCTCAATCATTTATTACGTTAATCCCATTTACATAATACATGGTCCGCAGTGTTCTCTCTCTCTCTCTCTCTCTCTCTCTCAGGGTGGAATTATTATTATTATTATTATTATTATTATTATTATTATTGTGTCGCTAATTCCGACTGAGATTTCTCACCCTGCGTATTTAAATAAAGATTTAAGCGAATCAGATAAATTTTGGAAAGTCAAACTCATAATGTATTTTATGAAATATCAATAATCACTTTTGAAAAGAACATGTATCAGCTTCTGATTTTAGATAATAAGTTATATGAGGTAATTAACAAAAATATCGATGTGTTTGCCATTGAAAAGATACATATCGCATAACGTAATTATTTATGCACGTCGGTCGATAGAATATACCACGATCAGATCGAAAGTATTATAAATGCTAAATTATAATTCAAGAAAACCTAAAAACGGAAGAAATAAATAAAACACGTTACATATAAATAAAACTAAATACGGATTAGAACAAGGAAACAGGGAACAGATACGCGGCACTGAATCAGCTTCACGATTCCAATGTCATTTGTTTCAAAAATATGCAGTTTGTATAACGTTTGTAGCCAATGGGTGTTTTAATGAGTGTGTATGGTTGTATTTAATGTCAGAAGACATTCATGAGATTATACACCCAAGCACCGAGAACACATCTCCAAACTAGGACGTCCTCTGTAAAAAGAAAATGTATATAATATTCGACGAACAAATGCAGTCCAGAATATTTGTTAGGGATGATTTCTAGAATGGTCCATGTTTACACACTTGGTGCATTTGACATTGCAGAATGTATCTTTCTTCTAAAATTGTAAATACACATGCCTGCATCCAGGTGCTTGATTGCTTGGTTGAAAACATGAAAAGGTATATGTACTATCAAATTACATTTTACCCCAAAATAATGTCTTCCTTTCTAAGCAAACATGAACGGAAAATAACTTTACTGAACAGAAGAATAAAACCTGGTGAGTATAACTGTCCCTAATATTTTAATTATTATTTCGTATGTGTGGGTTAATAGTGACAGAAACTGCAAGATACAATAGTGATGTACATGGCTAATACAAGTAAATAGATTAACTACATATCGTACGATAAAGTGCATAGAACAGCAATTGAAATTCATGTACAAATTCTTAAGAGAGTTCTACCAAACAATTTACTTAATTATCCTAACTGAAAGTAGGACCAAATCACCCTGTTTCCAGTAAGGTTTCACACTTTCAAGGCTATTGAAACGACGCCTGTGGTATGCACTTGTATTATTCAATGAACTACGTCCGACCCATTGATATCATAGTTAAAGTTAGCATCATGTAAACAAATGGCTGTGCAACTCATCAAAAATTATGTTATAGTAGCATCGAAGTACTACAAACCTAATTTGGAAGATTTTGCATAAAACTTCAATAGATACATAGATACGCCTCTTCCAATAAGAATCATTTCATTGCAGCATTATGCCTCCCTCATTAACTCAATCGCAAGATATGCTACAATATATGGCAGCAATAATAAACGAACATACATTATGTATATTTAATTCCGATTATGTGCTTGGCCATTATCCTTGAGACATGATTGAGGAGACAAAATTGTCCTACATGACTTTTATCTATTCTGTTTAATAGAGACAGATAGGCGTAGCAGGAATGAGAGAAATACTAGGTATTGTGAACTATGCCGGAAAAATAATGTTTATTTGGTAGAAGATGAATTCCATTTTGTTTGTGTTTGTCCAGCTTAAGACCATATAAGAAAGAAAGAAATGCTTCAAAAAAGTTTATTATCTCTCCTCGTCTGTATAAACATGTGTATCCCTAATTAGTCATAACAATATATTAATCATACGAAATCTTTCTTATTACACTAATTTCACTTTTAGTCTTAGACAATCTTTGATAACTCACCGATTATTGGAAATTATGTATCTATACTCATGATTAACGCCATATTTAACTGTAAGTATGTATATGAAAATTAATAGCATCGATGAACTCAATACATACACGTACTATCATCATAGGTCGGCTTGATTTCTGTACTTCGCTCTGGAATCAAAGAATACCAAGGCAATTACACAGGACGTAGTGGTTGATATAGTTACCTATTGTGTTAATTATAGTCAGAGACCTTTGTTGGGTTAAATTCGGTGCATTGTCTTTTTAACTTTTATCTTTTGTGCTTTAGTATTTTTTGTGTTCATATCGATTTAAAACATTCAACGTAATACACTATGAACAGCATAGTACGAGTTGATTTATTCAATGAAAGCGGCTTGAAAAAGAGAAAAACACCTTGAAATGAATGATAATATAAACACAATAATTTACTTTTATTTTCAATATTTTATTTACACGTATTTGAGAGAGAGAGAGAGAGAGAGAGAGAGAGAGAGAGAGAGAGAGAGAGAGAGAGAGAGAGAGGGGGGGGGGGGGGGAGTCGTTGTACTTTATCGTACAAAAATAATCATTGACGATCAGGTCATTATAATCGCTAAGATCCAGCTAACTGGTATGACCTACAGAGCGGTGCAAAATTTTTAAATGTGTTAATCTCGCACTAACGAATAATTGGAGGACAAGTGGTCAATCAATGAATCAGTCGGAATGAGAGATACGCAAATACGTATTCAAGTGCAAAAAGAACTAATGATAGTTGTGGCGAAAGCCATTACGGAGGTAGCGATTACTTACTAATAGTATCTATTGTGAAACAGCCCGTACTTAATACGGTATTTAAATTCGTTCTTTTTGTTTTACAATGTTTAAAGTTAAAGTTGAGGTATTTGAAGTTCCTCTACATGAAGGTCGTCATCAAATCAATGTTATAATATTGGCGGAGCAAATCAACAGTTTCTGTAGTTTTTTTTGCAATTGCAGCGGATAGCTTTCGAATAATTAATTATTAAATGCTTTGATTTCGACTGTTTTAATTGTGCTTATTTTTTAACGATATCACTGAATTTGTATTTATGCACACTAGTGATGCTAGCTTGAGTTTCAGGTTTTGTTAATAAGGACATAATGGGTAAACCATAGTTCAGGTCTTCATTAAAACAAAATCAGTGGAAATAGACCAGCTATATAAAATACTTTGATATTGACACCACACATAACATATTGCTGATAACAAGAGTTGAAACGTTATGTTAATGGCATATACACTGATATTGTGAATGCGCTATAAGGTAGGCATTTATTTCACTCAAGAATATTCCATCAGTATGAATGAAACTTCGATATAGTTTGATTCGGGTTGGTTCTGAGTCTTTATAACAATCATGACAAAATATATTGTGAAAGATTGCTCAATAATCATAGGCAAAGAGGGAAGCTTAAAGTGGGCTAAAGAAGAATTCGAATGTACTAGAAACTACCGAGGCATTTCTGCAGCATAAACGACTAGCATAAAATGGCCAGAAAATAGATACTTTCACGTTTGAAGTATCGACAAATAAATTAATATATACTTTTAACCTTTCAAATGTTATATATATATATATATAGGCCTTTGCTGAACATGTTTGCACTTTAAGTGTAACAACTTTAAGATCATCGTGACATTGTTTAGTAATGCAACGTACATGAATGTGAGTACATCTCTGATCACTACTGATTATAAACGGAATGTTTCGTTAATAAGGAAACACACTGCATTACACATAATGTATGGAGAGACTGATAATTTTCTTACCGACATTTTTTTTTTTTAAAATCAAGATTACAGCTGTTATATTTTGACTGTAGTTTTACAGGAAAAATGAGTGAAATTTTTTAAGATAAGCATGCAAGCACATTCTGATGATTTAGGATGCTTCAAAGGTACAATTTATCAGACATTTTAAAACGTAATTCGCTTTTAGAACCATTGTAAACACGCAACAAAAGTATAGACTTATTTAACACAGTTACTTATAATGTATCTCCCGCTGTAACTAAAAGGTGGCTAAATTGGGATATAGCTAGAAGAAAACGTGATATATGTGGTAAATTGGAGTATATTTTGCAATATCAATATACTGCCGAACCAGGAAATCAAGATAAGAAATATCTAAGAGACGTAAATATCTATTTAGCGAGATGCTCAAGGACATAAATGTTTACATACTGTTACGACTCTATGATCTCAACCTATGTAACAGAAAGTGTGAAAACCAGCAAGTTTTGTAAATTCAACACTTTATTTATTCACGTAGAACACAAAGTGAAATTTAAACAGAACTTACGCTATCACGAATTATTTCCAACATATTGCCCAAATTTGTGTCACAGGTCCGAATGAATAGAGTTCCAAATAAAATTCCAGCGGTACTCCAAATAAGTTCCAGTATTGAATGTGTTGATGTCTCGAGACAATATTAAAGTTAGGATGTAGGCTAGATACATTTAAAATTGTCAGCGAGATTAGGAATTTCCAAATGAAAAGCCAGGTTCCTAGACTCAGAGTAAGATAAACATATTTACCTCCATTGACAATGATCCTAATATTTAATCTGTGCTCACAGAGAAATATGGGTGATGTATTATGTTATGTGACAAATAATTGTATCTAGTCGACTAAGGACATTTAAGAAATATAATTATACATAACATATAATCATGGCGAAAATTACAAATTAAATATACATAAATTACATATTAGACGAAGGAAAGTTATAGAACATATATCTAGATCATTATTTGCTATAGGTGCGAACCCACTATATGACGAAATTGATTGACAGAAATTATACACTACATAGATATGATAATAAGTGTTTGAATAATATTTGCATTGATATAGGCTGTGATCAAAAGAATAAACAATTGATGGAAGCTTTTTTAGTTTGTTCACCTGTAGACATCCCATCAGAAAATAACCATTGATTCTGTTTCTTTAGTCTTTAGTTTCTGCCAAATATTGAAATACCACCTATGATTGGTCCACTTCTGTTTATTCCATAAAAGAACAAACGAGAAAGCAAAGGATATATAGAACCAATCCACCAATCTAACGCTACGGTAGAAGATAGGTGCCTTAAAAGGAGAAAATATTGCATGTGTACGTAATTGAAACTAAATGCTTGAGCCACACAAGAGATTAAAATAATATGATATATTCTCAGTAAATTATGTGATAATCTCAAAGCTATACTGAAGAAGAACACCACAACTAAAGACAGAATAACCCCAGCCATGGACAACCATATATGTTAATAGCTCAGCTTGAGATATTTCAGTCGATTAAGAGCTGTTTACGCTTTTGTGCATCTTAAACATTCCATTATTTAAATGAAACCGTATGTGTCGCATGTCAGTTGACGAGAAGCATTTTTCAAGTGCACGTGTTTAAACAAAAAAAAAAAAAAAACACTCATAAATTTCGTTTTCTAAATAAAGTGCTTGTATTAGGCCTTTCAAACTATATATTATAAGCACAAAGGAACATTTCACATAATCAGGTTTAAGATTTTTTCGGTAAACAAATTCGCGTGTGTAATTTGTGATTTGAAATACTTTATCGGTGTTCATATGAAGTTTTTTTAGCAACAAAATCTTAAGTATTTGTGTCCTTCATTTTTCAAAATAAAATGCTCTCTTAGGAGATTAGAAGAATTGTGAACTTATTCCGTGCGTCCCCATAAATCTGAGAGAGAGAGAGAGAGAGAGAGAGAGAGAGAGAGAGAGAGAGAGAGAGAGCAATGTGAATAATCCAAAATGTATAAGCTATACATTGAAACTAGAGGAACAGTGAGAAAGTACAAACAAAAGAAAACGTGAGACATTTGAAGAAAAGTCAGCCTTTTGAAACAAGAGGACTGGTAAGCCATTAGATGAATGGGGCGAAATTTTAAACTTGACTAATAGCGGGGAGTTTCAAACTAGAAAGTAATGACAAGAGTTTTCGCCATAACGGAGAAAAATATGTAGAAGAAAAGAAACAAAACAAACAAAAACAAATCCAAAAGAAACAAACACACACCCATATAAACTAGGACCTATCTTTTCCGAAGATAATGTGAGGAAAATGTTTGGCCAGTATGCATATCCGGTGATGATGAGATATGTAATATGATTCACATCAATCCGCGAAAAACTAATTCACAAAGTTCAGGGCATTTAGCTATTAGTCAAACACGGCTATAACTCGTATAAAAATTGATTGATCACACACATGTATAAGCATCTTAATTGTGAAGTGATGATCATAACCAGCACGAAGTTTCAAAGCAATCTTTTAAAAGCTGAAGGTCAAGCTGCATTCAAAGTTTTTGTCTTACCTGCAAAAGGCAATAATTAAAACACAGTCTGAGAAAGAAAAGTGATTAGTCATAACATGTACAAAGTGTGAAGCTAATCAATTAAAAAATGTGTCTAGTTGTATTCAAAAGTTTCGTTGACAATCGGCATCATGCTCTAAATAAAAAAGAGCAATAATCATATTATAACTCACAGGAGCACAGTTGTTAGTCATTAAGTTTGTCCGAACCTTTCACTAGTTTAAATCTGAGACCGGTTGCGTGCAAACTATTATGACATAAATCACATTTAGCTGCAATAACTGACACAAATAGCAAACAGTACTTTAATGATATGCACGTCTTAGGTGAGGACCGTAATATTTATAAAGTTTCATATCAGTCCATTTCAAGTGGGGACTGTTTACGCTAACAAGATGGTGTCATACACCGCTTCAAGGAAATCATCAGTTGCTATTGTGTAGCTCTATTTGTTTTGTCAAGCAACGTTTATTTGTGTTTTGCAACGGCATGGAGCGAGAATTGTGTATCATGTCGGTGGGAAAAGGATTGTCGCTTCTTAAATACTTCCCTCTTCCCGTCTTGCAAAGGATGAGAAATACCAAGATGCCTCTGAAGATGAAGATTCCCAACCTTGCTTGACATGGTACTTTTAGTACTCGTGGTGCTGCTCTGTAATGTCTGCGTTCCGTTGGGCAGGCTGTTGAGAGATGATCTGGGTGTGATTTCCTTCAAAGTGTACGTGTTATATACAGCTTTAGCAAATCGTTGTAAAATGGTCGCTTCGGTCGTTCCACCTATTCGATCTTCGTCTTCCAGGACATCAATTCTCAGTAGATGCCTCTTCATTTTTCTAAACTTTTTTCTTAACCTATCGTATCTTTGAACTTCAACCTCCTTCGATACATTTCTGGCAAAGCAGTGGGTAAGCTTGTTCGGTAAAATCCCCTCAAAGAAAAGGAAGACAGCGAGTTGTCGTAGATGGGGGTGCATTTCAGGGTTAAAGTGATTAAGAAGGTCTGCGCACGTGGAGGAAAGTGGCGATCAGTTCATTTAGCATGAGAATGGTAGTCATGATTACGAAACTTGCAATAATATTGCCAGCCACACCGGATGACTGGAATCAGAAATTGGGATGTCACCAACGCGTAGAAAATTTTTAAAGGTCAGAAGCATGTTGCCATAACCTTCGATATTCGGATTATCTGGATTCTGAAGAAGCATACATATTGCTGTTGTAAAGACCACTAACTGGAGAGCTATGATAGGAGCAAAGGGAGTCATATCCTGTAATAACATTCTTTGAATCAAGGACGTGAAAAAGCAGAAAAAGCCACTGGTTCTCAGAAAGAAAAGCATCAGATACCAGCCAATAACTACGGCATCAATCAAGAGCATGTTGTTATAATCACTAGACCGCCACGCGCCAAGTCGGATATATGCATCGTGCAAAGAGCAAGAAAAAGTGCCTGAAAAACTGCATTTGCATAAGGGTTCAGAAATGGTTTAAAAGTGATTTGAAACTTTCTGCTGCAACTCTGCACAATCTTAAAACACTCGACCGATATGTGCAGAAGCGAAACTATTGACATGATAATGAAATAGTAAGCCTGGAACAACTCACGTAGGCCGTGGTTGATGGTAACTGTTCTCTGAATCTTTGCCATCTCCACTGCAGTCGCCGTTAGGACAGACATTACTATAATGTGGAATAGCAAAAATATATACAGGAATATACAATAGTGTCTCCATTTGTTGATGATCATCCACTGTATCTGTCGTATGTACATGAATTTCAGAGATGTTTTGTAGGAATGATTGACAATAAAATCAAATAAAGATGGCGTACCAATGTCATCGTCTGTAGGGGGTGCTTTCAAGATAATTGTTTTCAAATACTCTTCCATCGCTTTGTCATCTTCTTGCTTCCTGTATTTTTTCAGCTGATGGTCAATCTCCGTCATGTCGTAAAATTTCATGTCAAAAATCCCTGACGAGTCGTCAGATGAACAATATCCCTGTAGAAAGAAATGAATGTTAATGTTTTATAGAGCAAAGATGGCAGAAATGTCGCT
>JAECUM010047575.1:0-32116 GCA_016617855.1 Megalonaias nervosa
AGAGAGAGAGAGAGAGAGAGAGAGAGAGAGAGAGAGAGAGAGCTTATTACATTTAGAAAACATTTCCTCGAGTCATCCTTAACAAAACTTTAACTTCTTAATTTATATTTTGTGTGGATATATAAAAAGGGAGAGTAAAACTTTAAGCGGGCAGACTTACTGGTCATCTTACTATAATTTCAAGAGAATAGTTAATTACAACGGTATAACTGTAGCACAGAGGTCTTTGTTAAAGGCAACATGAAACGTTTATATTCTGATTATTTAGATATATTTTTCAAAGTATTTGATTTATCTACGATTTTGAAAGCCGTTTGTTCCAAACAAATTCCCTATATCATTATTGTTTATTTGTTAAACATTTTTTTAAAGTTCAAATCATGCTGATGGCTTGTATCCAAAAACAAGTTTGAATACACGACGTCACATGTGTATTAATGGACTATCCGAAACCTATCTAAAACCATTTCAGCCATCTTTTGGGGCGATCCTCATATCGAAACTTTAGATGGACGAAAGTATACCTTTAATGGACTCGGAGAATATACACTTATCAACATGGAGTCTGGAAATACTACTTTCGTTTTGCAAGCAAGAACAACCAGAGTGGAGAAAAAGGATGGTAACCTTAGTGATGCAACAATATTTTCTGCATTTGCTGCGAAAGACGATAGGAATGTCCATATTAATGTGGAGCTCAACAGAACAAAAACTGGTGAGGTTAAAGTATGCAGCATGGACATTTATTTTTATTAACAACGTGAGGAAATTTCTGCATTTTAATTTGAATATATCTTCATATCTTGTAAGAGGTTTTATGAAATTTCGACAATATTTCGAAATGCAGATGTCTAAAAAGTGTTATACACAAATGATATCGCTTATGACGTTTGCGCATATCTCAAGAAATACAAAATGAAATCAAAGGACAAAAATAGTGAGTAATAAAACATTACTTTGATATCCATATTTCAAAAATTGAAAGTGCACATTAATGATCGTTGAGGGTAATAGCACCATTCCAGTTGTCGAAATGAGCTTTATCGGGGAATGTTTATTGCCTTCTCTCAAGAAATCTATCCTTCTAAAGTGTTGTTTTGTAGTGCTTACCCCGAAAAGAGATTTGTACAAGAACAGTTCCCAAGGAAGAAGAAACTAACATATTGAGTATTTTAACTGACGTAGTGTGGCGATATATGACACAGGCGGGTGGCAATAGTGTCAGCAAGTATAATTGTAAAGAAAAGAAAAGAATATCAGTTTTAGTACCCTGTAATAGAGGGGAAATGGGTACTGTCCTAATATGATTCCATGTAGTTTTAGTTAACTGGAACTTAATAGATGTGATTAAATGGATAAAAGATGTGATAGAAATGAATAGAAGAATTTGTGTGTAGTTACCATAATCTATATCTGCATGGAATGATGTGTATATTTCAGGACTTCTTGTCTTTGCAAACACGGGTTCCGGTGCCAATTTCGACGACTACACTCTTCCTTTTGCTGATGAGAGTTTGCCATTTACTATCAACAACGAAAACGTATCTCTACTGCGTACTAACCAAACCAAGGCATTTCAGGCGGTATTTTCTTCAGGTATAATGAAAGATATTTTTCCACGAATGGTTATGACTTAAAGTAATGTCTCACATTGCTGCATATTACTAACAACAGCAGTGCACTCAGGGATATGGAATGATTAATGTCTATACAATAGGAGGATTTATGCTGGTAGATATAGTTATATTTTTCTATTTGTAGTATTTTGCAATTTTTACGTTTAATATTAAAACTAAGAAAATTGTGAATTTCAAACTTATTATGACTAAATGTTTGCAGATGTGGAATTTCCAATATTGCGGGAATTGTGATTAACTATTACCTAGCAAGAAGAAATAAATTTCAGACATCGAGCCATAGAGGTCTGACTTTTTGTATGAAGGTGAAACATCACAATACACAAAATATTACCAGAGATGAACCTTTATTTACTCAACCAACAATATTTTATCATTAAGAGTCAGTAGGTAAAATTGCCAAAAAGACCCAACGATTAATAGAAAAACGAAGAAAACGGGACAGAATATACATCTGCATCCATAATAGTCTCTAGATTTGCACTCTGGCAATAATACGTAGAAGGAAAAATTAGAAGAGCAACAATTACCACATTTTAGCATGTTGATTTAATATCTAATAATAAAGTAAAAATATTTGTCACAATCTAAATACGGTGTGAAATGCTGGGAAGCATTTAAGTTACCAGAATGAAGAACTTGGAAGCAATGCACATACATATAGCATATACATTAGATTCATGTTTCATGTAATTTCTGATTGCTTTTTCAGGTATTTCAATGACTGTTACACTTGGCATGCGGATGCTAAGTATTGCTGTTATCGTTCCAATAGCCTTCAGTGGAAAAACCAAAGGTCTTTTGGGAAATTTCGATGGTAATGACACTAATGAATTTAGATGCGCCAATGAAACATTGCTTGAGAACACCATACAAGAAAGAGAAATATTCCAGTTTGGACAAAGTTGTAAGTCATATTCTTGTATCTTATAATCTGTTATTCTTTGACCATTTTCGGTCTCGTTATTCTAGGTTCATTTGATGGAAACATTCGACATTCTCAGAATTACTTTACCTTGATAGTGACAAATTAACAAAAACAAAACAAAAACTGATCTTCTTGAATTAAAAATTTGAAAGTACCTTTGACATTTAAGCTGTATTATTTTTCGACTACTACTACTGCTGCTGCTGCTACTACTACCACTACTACAGAACCTTAAGAAAATTGGCGAATGAAATGGAAAATTACCGTTTTTGGGGTTGTATTTTAAGAGTTTGAATTTTGGTCCTTCTTACCTTGCTTTATACATTTGGAACAAAGACATGATAAGTTGAATTAGTGACCTCAATATTTGAATAGCAAAAGTAGGTTACATTATACCATATAAAATATATAAGGAACCATAGGAAATACTCTTCCATTATGTTACTAATAGATAATAGCTAAGATGATTGAAAAATATTTTTTTCTGGAAAAAAATATAAATCTAACAGTAATAACAATACGGCCAATATGCAGTTACATATCACATTGTTTCTCTTAGCTATCTTTCCATAATGTTGTGTCAATAGTTAAATATGTTTGTTAAAAACTTAGTTTCAGTAATAATCAGATATATAATCCATAACAAACCTTATAAATCGAATGTTTATTTCATTGTAAGCATTATATACGGAAATATGTCCCTAAACACCAAAAGAACCTTATAATGTCTGACGTCTCTTTGTGTTGGTTTGTCGGTAATTTCCAAATAAGGTTTCATTCCTTCATTTAAATCAGTTAATCAGTCAGCCAATCAGCTAAAAGTCATACCATTAAAAGCATTAACCTCTTCTGATTTCATATTCTTTCATCTTTTTCAGCCGGAATGTTCGGCTAAATGTATCCACCTATATTCACTTTTTTGACTCATCTCTCATTAACGTCACCAATGAGATGATAATGTGTCAAACCCACATAACTAGCCCATCCTAGCTTAGGTGCCGACAAAATTGTAAAGATATAACAGAGGCCCAGAGTAAAACTAAGGGTTCAGATGCAACGTTTCTGCTATCGGAAAGTCCAGGAATAAACTGCATTTCAATATTGTCACTTCGTCCCTATTATGAGTTTTACGTTCGTGTTGGCTATGTTACTGAAGCTTTCGTTGGGGGATTAGTCACTAACGTACATATTCAAGTATGCATCTTTGTTCCGTTTTTAATACGCCATATATTCTCTTTGACCTTACAAATTTACTTTTCACTAGTCAGTGGTTTATGGTACTGAGCTTGTACAGATGTCGATGGCTCTGAACTTAGCACCATTGACACATGAATGGAACATTAATTTTCTCAGCGATGTATGTTTGGATATTTAGTTAGGTCAATGTTTTCACTTTGTACTGGTTATATCACGCAAACATATACTAATATTTATTTTACAGGGAGAACATCGGAAAATGAATCAGTATTTCGTTATCCTACCGGAAAAGGACATGCAGATTTTACTGATCCGACATTTACACCTAAATTCCTTGACGAAGCTGACCCAGTAAAAGTTGCTAATGCCAAAAAGATTTGTGGAGAAGAAAACCAGGAATGTATATTTGACCTTGTGTTCACAGACAATAAAGAAATTGCAGAGGAAACACTTCAAATTGAAAAAAAAGCAAAACAGGACCAAATTAAAATAGGTATGGTGTGAAATTTTAAGGTTGTCTGTCTGTCTTGATTTTACATATTGGTCATCGTTATCTGTTCGTCAATATTCACACAAAACTTGTATAAATAATCTAAAAGATATCAAATCATACGCATGCATTGCGGACAACACACACACACACACACACACACACACACACACACACACACACACACACACATATATATATATATATATATATATATATATATATATATATATATATATATATATATATATATATATATATATTCGATACTGAAGAATTGAGTATGCTGTGGAGCTGACACAGTTCTATCAAGTTTTTAATACAAGCCATGTTTATCAGGATTTAAAGATTTACACATTCTTTTATCTTTTGATTTCCCCCACTCACTATCTATGATTTTAATATATGAGCTTCAGCCATCATTCCGGTATGCGAAAGCATTTGGTTCATTCAGTTCTTATCGAGCGTCTTACATTAATTTTGTGCGATGAGATCGAAGAAGTATTCAAATTAATTTTGTGAACATACTATTTGCGATAAATATTTCTTTCTTAAACAGAACCGATAGTATCAAAATGAAGCATTTTAATGTATAAGAACCACGTAAATAACCTATTCAAATGAGCATACACGTGCAAATAGCGGTTTGTGATAGGTCTAATGCCAGTGATGACGAAGTGATTAAATTATGGATATCTTTCTTCTTCCTAAAGATAATAAGATTCCAAGCATCGAAGGACCAGACATTTTGCAGGTGGTATTAAACAAGACAGTGACATATTCTCTAAATGCCACTGACGATGGAACACTTCAGTATAAATTTTTGAGCAACGACGTTGGAGCAATACTCACAGTGAATGAAGATCATACAGCAAATGTATCCTTTACAGCTACAGATGTATCGCCCATGGTAATAAGGTAGAAGCACTCCGGATAAAGTCTTATTATGTAAAAGATACTTAAGATCGTAGTAAAAATGTATGTATGAAATCAACTTTGGTTCCTAGATCTTACAGTATATAAATACCAAGAAATAACTTATTCCTAATCCAAGTTAAATCCGCGTCAGTTTATAAGTTAAGAAGCTTCATTTCGATTTACAGACAATGATGAAATGATTTGTTTTATTTGTACAGTGAGGTATTAGTTTTAAGTGCCGTATGATATCCAGTTAAGTAAGAGACTTTCGAGAGACTATCAACACAAAAGTATCTTAAAATTCTACGCTAGTTCTGAAAGGATAATCATGAAATAGAATGTAATTAAAAAATATAATGGCCCTATTTTCAATTAGTTATCACTCTGTTACTAAATAGCAACTAACTCGTTATCCTTTTTGCACACGACGATAAAAACGTAGGTAAACCACTGAAGAAAGATTCAGACAGCGACATTTGTTTAGCATGATCTGATGCCATAATTCTCTCTTAACTACATTCTGCCGTTTGATGGATGAAATTCATTGCTTTATTTGTTACTGCTAGGCAACATAATCTTGTGACAGTAACACAGTGCATAAGTTAAACATATTCTGCTTTCTAATATGTCGGTTTGCAACCAATGGAAAAGAGTTTCACATACATTAAGTAATATGAAATAAGTAAAACCTAAGAGCGAACGAGTATATGTGGATAATGACTGATGTCGCTTAACTTCATGGATATGTGACACAGTATTTATGTCTCGTGCGCATTTGGTACCCGTGTGGAGAAATGCTCCCGATTTGCAATAGCGATTGGTGCTGTCAATGGATTAAAAGTAAGATTAGAAATGTTGGAGAAATTTGCGGTGAATAAGTCTCACAACGGGGAAAATAATCTGTAATGAACATTACGACGCATACTCATTTTTCCTCGTTCTTTTTCGTAATGGTGCATGCGCAAAACACAGAGAGATAATTGTGGCGACTAGAGACACTTTCTTTGATATGGTTTGTAACCTGCTAGGAGAATAGCTTTTAAATCCCTTATGTATATATTTTCTAAAGAGCTCGTTACGATACGCCAACGGACACACTCAAGTTTCATTCAGTAGATTTTGTTAATTTTTCAGCGTCGTTGCAGAAGACGATGCAGGTGTGCAATCTCTACCCAGTGAACCCGAAATTGTATTCTGCACGGGCTGTAATGGTCATGGCACTTGTAACTTTAGCATTTACAGTGATGACAGCCGATCGACAGCGAAATTCAAGTATTCAGAATGTGTATGTGACAGTCCATGGTCAGGTACATTAAAAATTTATACCAAAACTCAAACGTATATCAAATGACATATAATAAAATAATATATTATCTCACTGAAGAACCGCATCGCTCTAAATCTTTAATTTAATCTTCACAGCTTTATAAATATAACATTATAAAGAACTTATTGTCATTTGCAAGTATTTCTGAAAGATGTGATTTTCGTTCACAGATCAGCACAGGAAAAATTGCAACACATTCGTTGCCGAAGAAAAATTCGTATTCCTAACAATTTCTTTATATTTAAACCAGTATGTAAATAAGATGCAATAAGTATTTGAAATAATGCTATTATAAATTCAACTACATATGTCACAATCAAACAAGTGAACCAAAATACATCAACAAGTGATTAATTTTGTTTATAATGCTGTTGTCAAGACTGTCTTTAAAACAATGTAGATAGAATAAGATTTTTAAAAATGCGTTCTTTTTAATGCAAAATTTCAGGGCCAAATTGTGAGGAAGATTATGACAGTTGTGCAAGTTTCCCTTGCTCCTCGTTGAGAAACTGTACTGACTTTCCTCCTGAAATTCACAAGCTGACTGGAATAGGTTACAATTGTTCAGATTGTCCGTCTGGCTATAATTTAAGTGAAAGCGAAAAATGCCAAGGTACCATTCATTCTTTATCTAGAATAACAAATATGAGTTTTTATTAAAAATATATCTTTCATGAAAAACATCTTTGACATCATTAATCCATATTCATATTTGAAAGATTTCCTTTGGGATGGTGCATGAATACATACCAAATTGGTTTAACATGTACCATGTAACAGTAATATGTTTGATATTGTAAAGTATTTGTATTAAAATGACTACATCCATAATTTATAAATCAGAGTGCGGTTTGAAGACCGTGGTCAATGTTATTGTTGAATATCATTACTATTTGCGCATATGAATTATTACGGATTTTATTTTATTCCTGGTTTAGGTAATTTTCGCCAAAGGATCTAAATGTATGGAGTGTTTCTGAACACGCAAATATATATTTTCATGTTTAGTAATCTCATTAACGTATGTATTTACTTTTCTGACTAATTAGTTTTGTATGTGCATATCAACATTTAATTTGAGACGATACAAATACGTACTTAGATTTCTATTCTATTCAGTCACAGGTCCTATTTGCAAGTTAGATGGCTATGCATTCATTACAGGCAATGATGTGACTGTGGGGAGGGAGAACAAACTAAAACATATGGATAATATTTTGGTAGTTAATGTTTTTACTATTTTACCAGCTCGCTTACCTAATTATTATCTTTATTTCAGACATTAATGAATGTTTAATAAAACACGATTGCAATCAAATTTGCCAAAATACTGAAGGAACCTACGTCTGCTCTTGTTCTTCTGGATTCCGACTATACTCAGATGGAAAAACTTGCCAAGGTAAAGCAAATATAAGAAGCGCTCCTTATGTGATATGATCATTTCATTTTATAGCATGATGCAGTAGATTTCCTCCAAAGACTGTAAAAATGTTAAGCTTCAACCTAATAAGAGTACGCATAACATTTCTATATAAAATGAAGACATTTAGAGATTTGATAATATCTTAAAGAACATTTAAAAATCTAATAACGGCAGACAAGCATACCAGTCGATTCATAACTTTTGAACGTTTTCCTGCCATTCATTTTTGCGTCAAATTGTATCAGTCAGCTGGAAAGAAATGGATATGTACAAACCATACACCAAAGTATTAATAATACTGACACAATCAATAGCACTTTTTCAATTCTGACTTTAAAACTGCCGTTGGATACTATGACCCATATATATATATATATATATATATATATATATATATATATATATAGAGAGAGAGAGAGAGAGAGAGAGAGAGAGAGAGAGAGAGATTAACAACTAGTGTGTTAATGTGCCGTTGGACCCTGGTACATGCGTATATACTTTCCCACCACCTTCCCTTATAATGAGAGAAATTCTGACAAAGAACGTTGCAAAACTTGTGTCAAACCAAACCCAGGCGCTTTCGCAATATACCGAGTCCTTTCTCAAGGGTACAAAATTACAAAAAACGATTACACAAACGAGTCAAGAACAAAATAAATAACGTATTTACTTAATATAATCTACATAACATTCCACATTATATATATATATATATATATATATATATATATATATATATATATATATATATATATATATATATATATATATATATATATATATATATGTATATATATACATCCATCCATTTTACGCATATTATTCCTGTACTATTTTTCACATTTCCCAATATCAGTTTCATAACCAGATATGAATCAATTAAATTAGTGGCAAGCAATTTTCATTCCGTTTTCAATGTCAAAACGGATTTGGCACTCATTTTTTAATTAATATGGTAATGAATTAAAAGTGAGAATGAATTAGATTGAAACCAAGAATGAAATATAACCAGTCGTTTCAGTGACTTTATGCTAAACTGGAATTAACTAAATGAAACAGTCGTTCTCTTAATATTTCTTTGCTATCACTTTCAGTTACAGCAAAGACAGAGACTCTATGATCCACAATTATTTGCCTTAGAAGGCTTAGATGCTTAAATGATGTTAGCAAAGCGAATTGCTGTACATTTGTTTTTTTAAACACTTCGATCATTTCAGATATCGACGAATGCAGTGAAGCATCAAGTAAATGCGACCAGATTTGCACAAACAGATTTGGAGGCTATACCTGCAGTTGCTATGGGGGTTTCACGTACAATTCCACGTCACAACAATGCCTGTCAGGCAAGAGCATTTTCAAGAAAATTTTTAAATAGCCTTGTATATAAAATTGTCTGTCTAAAATTTTATCATAATCAATAGAACAAAAGGGAACTATAGATCCTGACTTATCTATACGCATCATCTTGGAGAGGGTCTTTAGAAACAAGTGAGCAAACTGTATTGCATTTGTTTAAAATAAAACCAATCCAAGAGCGAAAAGTCTGAATATGGAAAGGATGAGGCAATAATGTCATATCTATAGACATATGTTGATACTGTTAGAGAAATGCTTAAATTACTAATAAAATTGATATAATATTTCTGTCACTGTCATAGTGAAGGTATACTTAGTTTCCGAACACAGAAACTTTATTAGAACATTATTTTTGTTAATAATCTAGCGACCATTTTCCGGGTCGAGAACATGGAGCTCGAAATATACAGGTTCCTTCTGCTGTCTAGATACTGAAACCTTTTATCATTCTTGCACCATTTTTGGAACAAAATTATTTGTGTGAGAAATTTGTGTTGTTTTGAATATTGACCTGTACCACGTCAGTTTGCCAATAATGAACCATTGTGTCTATTTGTACTCCAATATAAATATATTAAATAATAAGTACAGCCTGGTGATATGTATTGAAATAATATTCAATTACACATTTTAAACATTTTGAAAGACGGTTTTAATGTTTACGAAGTGAATAAAAATCATTATTGGCGTCACATCTTTATATTGTTTTTTGGGTTATATATTGTACTGTTATTGAATTCTTTCAGACTATGTTCGTGAAATTATTACCTCATTTCGTTTGTTAAATTGTTGCCTTTCCTTTTGATTTTGCCCGGTCTAAGTCTGATTTTAAATCTACAGTGACAGTATCAAGTGCATGTATGCAGCTGAATTGTAGCCTTGCCACTGGATGTACAACTAATAACGACGGAAATGTAACGTGCTTCTGTAAAATAGGATATCATCTAGCGGAAGATGGTGTCCATTGTAAAGGTAAGATTACCCAAACATCTCACTGTTAAATATTTTCCCTTTAATTTTTGAGTGATATCTTTGCTCTTTTCAGATTTATGACTACGATTAAGACACTAATTAGATAGAAAGACAGATAAGTTTGAGGTATACACATATAACTGTAATATAAAGGTAATGCGACGAATAGCACCGATACACTCAATGATGAAGAGATCCTAAAGGTCATAAAGTGTTGAACATTTCAAGGCCCGCTGAGAGAGAGAGAGAGAGAGAGAGAGAGAGAGAGAGAGAGAGAGAGAGAGAGAGAGAGTGTAAACAATTGACACGTCATTCTGATCTCGAATAGATTGAATGTATTAAATTGTGAATCTTACCTGGCCATTTTTAGAGAATCTTTAAAATGTATAGCAGATATATATTTTACCTGGCCAATACTACAGAAAAAGCATAATTAATTGCACTATGTTGCATATAATGAAATAAAGATCTGTTGTACCATATATAATCAGTAGGTGTCTAAACTTTGATAAGAACTATCAAGTTAAACATTTATTTCAGACGATGACGAATGTATTCAAAATGCATGTCAACAAGTATGTCATAATACAGAAGGTAGTTATCACTGTTCCTGTTATGCCGGATATAAATTGGATTCAGACAAGAAAACGTGCAGGCGTAAGTCCAAGAAAAAGGAAGAGTAAAGTTATATTTTACTTTGTGAGGCTACAGACTGTGTTACTTAATAGAAACATAAAGCTATATGATGTGTTATATCCATATTCGGTTGTAATCTAATTGATAATGAATGATATACTCACAACATTATTTTATTCTTGAAAATAACTAACGTTTCATTTATTCGCACCATGGAAGAAAACGGCATTCCTATTCCAATTGCTGATCCGTAAATTTAAGAATTCAACAGCACCATTGAGATTAATATATGAGATTTTAAATGTTTTACTTATGATTAACACGTTATAATGTACATTTTTCAAATTGTCGTTTTTATGTTCCATCTTCTCTTCACATCATATAGAAGTTATTGAAACAAGGATAGAACATGGACCCTTATCACCAATAAAAGTCTTCCTTATAATGTATAGATCTAACAAGTTGGCAATTTCTTAATCAATATGAAATATAAGCATTTTTCTAATGCAAATATCTTTACTGAGTCCATATTTTTTGTCTTCATTGTTTAATCAATACATAACAAAGTTATACTTATTAATCTTATTAAGTTTCAAAAGTGCAACATTTCTATTTTATTCCCACACGAACCAAATAACACAAGCGAATATTAGCGATAAAATAAATAGAAGTATTACAACTTAGTCATCTAAATGTAATTTTACAGCATGTGACATCTTGACATTCGGAAAAAACTGTAGCCAGACGTGTGAATGTGGACAGGGAGTCGAAAGATGCGACCCGATTAAAGGTTGTGTCTGTAAGGTGGGTTGGAATGGATTAACGTGTGAAGAGGATGTTAATGAATGCCATGATCCTAACGTGTGTGCAAACGTTTTCAAGGTCTGTGTTAATACCAATGGATCGTATGCATGCAATTGTGTAGATGGCTATATCGAAGATGAAAATGGAACTTGCATAGGTTAGTAGTATTATATTGTTATTCCATGAAGAATTAGCATTCGTTTAAAAGGCAGTTATCAATCACAATATATGCAAGAACAACTAGGAAGATACAATTTTTATAAGGTGAATCAATTTTTTCATACAATCAGATGAACATAAATTCAAAATTCGATAAATAACTCTATTTGCTTCGGTAAAAGTGTTCCAAAATGTAATTAGAATCTTTAAACTACAGTGAATTTAAATGAAATGTGATCAGTTTATTTATAGTTATGCTCACTGTAAAGCCTTAATGTTATTTGCAGCTGGATAAACAGTAATAAAGAAAAACAAAGTTACACAGTAATAAAGAAACACAATGATATATACACACAATGTCATTTATTGATCATACCTACCTAAATTATTTTTTTTCAGACGTTAATGAATGCCTGAATCCCGTTTGGAACTTGTGTGAACAGATATGCGTAAACACTCCAGGCGCATTTTACTGTAGGTGCAATACTGGCTTCACGATCCAGGCGGAAAACAAAACCAATTGTTCAGGTACTTTGAGAAAAAATAATTTAAAACATTCTAGATAGGAATTAGCGTTCGTGACTAACAAAGGCTGATTGTAGAGATTTTTCAGAAACTTTATCAATTAAGTAAGGTCAGGTTTGCTATCAATTAAGTAAGGTCAGGTTTGTATCATAAAATCTAAAAACCAACCATGTATTTGTATCTGTGTATGTTGGTTGCTTGTTGTTTCCTTCCAGTGTTAACACCAAAAATTAAAGACTTACATGGGTATAGCAGGAATATCTCTTCGTTATTTTCAATTAGTATTGATGGAAATTATTAGAATGAAGGTACGTTTTTAAGCAAAAAATTATTAAAAAACATATTAAACTAAAACAAACAAAAAATAATGTATAGAAATGCTGCAAGAGGTCTTGTTCATGCTTTAAGCAACTTCTATACAAACAGGGGCACCGGGTGGCCGAGTGGTCTAAATCACTCACTTTTACCTATTTTACCTCTATCCGTGTATGTTCGTATCTTGGGCTCAGCCATTGTGGGTACCAGAAAAAGCTTAACAGTAGTTTCCCGTGGGTCGGTGGTTCTTCACGGGGTTTTCCGGGGTACTTCCTCCTCTATACTGGCCATCATGCATAGCCTATCGTGTGGTGAAAAATGGCATTAAACCCACAACAGCTTCTATTCATACAATTTTACTTGAAGATTAAACCACTCCATTAGACCACTTCGTTTGTGCTGTTGTGTCCATTGATAAATTTATCTTGATACAATGTGATTGTATTTTGGGCTACTGATCCAAATTATAAAAATACTTTACTCTTGCAGACAGTGTAACTATTTCTCTTTTCTGAGTGTCGTAAATTGTCGTTTTAATTAGTTTTACAATGCGTTTTCATTACAGTTTAAAATAGATCATAAAGTTTATAACGTTGTAAAGATAATTCGTATTTGTTTAATTATTTTCAAATATTGTTGCAGATATTGACGAATGTTCTAACGGTCAATCGGGATGTCAGCATATATGTAAGAACACAGCAGGAAAGTTTGCTTGTGATTGTTATTATGGCTATTCTCTTGCTGCGGACAGGAAAACATGCGATATAGGCAAGCTATATTTTGTGGCATTTATATGACATGCTTTCAAGTGTAGTTTTCTCTGTGTTCATACTTGATTCTAGAACAGAAAGAGACGTACAAGTCGTTGTGATAGGTCAAACTGAATTGTTTATCTAGAAGCTTTCAAATCGTCTGCCCCTTTCATAGAAGGATTCAGCCAAAATCATCTTCTAGCTATATCAAGCCTGTATGGAGGCTTTTTCAAAGACTGGATTTTGTGCTCCTTCCGAAACTCTGTCATGACGGCGGATATTTGCGTAGGTACGTAGTCATGGAGTAGATGGATACCTCTGGTAGCAGTGCGCGGACAGGTAGTATACCACAGTGTTTGGCAACAGTTTGGAGGCACATAATGTCCATTAACACTAGCAGAGTTAGGCAGAGGTACCTAGACGACCGAGCCCTTTGGATAAAAAGATAATACGTATAAAACTCTCTTGACAGTCAGTCTGTGTTGGTCACTGCTCGTTTCTCATATTGAAATTGTATTATTTTTGTTCCAAAAGTAAATCCTAGTTTAATTACCAGTGACAATCTCATTGAAACGTCATTGGTCATTTTTTCCTTTCATTCTTGGCGAGTAGCTGCCTGGTAATTTCAACCTCATTCAGATTTTGATCAGCCGTCAACAAATGAGGGACTCACCTTACACAAACGCCTCTGAGCTTCAAACCATTCTTCAAATATATTAAAACCAGCTGACATATTATTACCTATGATAAAAAAGAAATATCTTCCACTGTGTATCAAGCATCTTGATCAGTTGACTCTTTCACAATAGCCGATTCGTGCTCACCAATCGCATACAGCGGTTTTCCAAATAGTGGGTCATTTTCCTTTGATTCGGGTCCATCTTGAAAGCGACGAAACCACTTAGAAATTGTACGACATGACAGAGAATTACATCCGTAAAATGTATTCATGTCTGCCTTGATATTGGTCAGAGAGTGCTCTAAGAGCGCTCGGATTTTACAGTCTTTCTATTGCTCAGTAGCAGATTGTTCTTCATCTTCGAAATTGTTTTGGTCACTGTTATTTACCTGTGCTACTGTCACATGTATACATCTGCAGGTGTCCCGTGTGCTGTGCATGCAGCTCCATATCATTTTATAGAACGTTATTTTTACCTCCGATTGGTGTTAAATTTATTGGCAGGCTCAAATAAACAGAAAAGTTAAAACCAAATATTCAGGTGGACCTAACATATATTCAAAGCAAACTTTAGTTTATATACTAAAATTGCAAATCGATGAGTTATTATTAATAACATGCCTGAAGCAGCCACACTAGTTCAGAAATAAAAATACAACAATAAATAGTGGGATAATCTTGTCCCAACTCCATGAAACCCAACAGTTCAATGTCTATTAAAACACAAACTGACAGCCAACACTAGGGTAACTTGGCCTTACATTCTCATTTTCCACTAGACCTCACACATGTCAGATAGGATCAAACATTAGAATTTGCAACTGATCACCCATTTCCCCTTAACCATCTAGCTGCCCCATTGGCTACCATCTAATGAGATATATTACACACAGAGGTTGAGTGAGCTCCTCCAATGACAACTGTAGACCCATTTTTTACGCATCCTTTCCAGGGAAAGGTTGACTCAAATCATGGGCTAGTAAAGTTATGTATCAACGTTATATTCCTGTATTGCATCGATTCTGTGGCTTTACACACCTTCATCATCAGACAAACTGAATGGGTTTACTCACCGTCACCAGAACCACTCACCATCAATATAATAATCCTAGAAGTGCTTCTAATCTTTAGCAGAATCAATTCAATTGGTGCGTGGATTTCAAACCTACACCAGGAGACTGTTTGAGCTGCAGTGAACACATTAGCAACCTATGGCCCCAGATAGCGTGAATTCATCTAGGCTATGCAACGAGAAAAAGAGGACATGTCCTCATTTGTCCTCTGGTAGTTCTTTTGTTTCTGTCTGTGCTTATTGCACTCTATAAACTATATGTCTCTGTTACATTATCCCTTGTCTCATCTAAGCGACACATCACTTGACTATGACTGCGAACATTCATTGTTTATAATGCCTGTACTGCTCACACAAATCACATCGAACACTGTTTCAGTACAGATATACTTAATCACATATAGGAAGAATCCATGTTTTAGTAGGAGTAGGAATCTTGTTATCAAATTCAAATCTTAGTAACTGGTTTTGAAATATGTGTCCAGTTTGAACATTATTCACTAGAAACGGAATGAGAATCAACTGACAGCTTAGGTGTAACAGTACTCTCACCGTGCAGTGGCGTCACTAGGGGGGTGCTGACATCATCAGGTGACACCATCAGAGGGGGTGACACCAAAATGACTGTCTATAAAATTTTTGAATCTTTCTGCAGGAAGGGGGTCCATGGGGGTGACACCATGAGTGACCGCACATGACTGTCTATAAAATTTTTGAATTTTTGTGGAGAAAGGAGGTCCATGGCGGTGACACCATCAGTTACCGCACTGGGTGACACCAACCCTAGTGACGCCACTGTCACCGTGTTCTTATATAGTAAGTAATGACACTCGTTGATCTCCATTAATTGTTGCAACTGTCTGCTAGTAAGTGTTTCCCAACACGTAAAATATTTCCATTGTGTATGCTGCATTAAACAAGTGTTTATTTTAAAACTGGTATCATATACATTTACAGAATTAGAAAATCAAACTGTGTTGTTGAATTTTATTGACATCTCTGGTCTATATTCGACCAATTGTTTCAAGTTTTCTTTATATTTCAGTTGAGGACCCGTGTTCTACATATTCCAACCTGAATTGCTCCCATATTTGCTTACTGATAGAAAATTCAACTTCATGCTCCTGTAATCAAGGATTTGAGTTAATGGCAGACCAACAAACTTGCAGAGGCAATTTTTATTTCTAGCTATGTACACTGACTCATTATGAGATATAGTAACTTTGAGAATCTTCATATTAAATAAGTTTTATTACTACGCGTGTAAATATTAACGACGAACAATACATGGAGTAATTCAGCTGCACATTAAGGACTACTTTTTGATCATTTCTGTAGATACAGAACACAGTACACTTTAGTTAGCTATAAGTTGCAGAAGCAATTTATACCTACGGACGTGAGGATGCCAACATGGATTACTAAAGAGGATAAATAACACAATTCTATTGAGTTATATATATATATATATATATATATATATATATATATATATATATATATATATATATATATATATATATATACAAAGATCCAACACTGGACTATGCAAAAACTATTACAAATATTATTGACGAGGCCTACCAAATCGGACACATAAACCAGCAAATGAAAGACTATTGAATCTCAGAATACATGAGTGCAGGAAGATTTTATCTTCTACTTAAAATCTACAAACAAGGAATCCGCCTGTATCTCTTCACTGTGCGGTATATTAGTATATAGAGATGTGACGTCTACAGAAACAAGCATTGTGTCTGGCAGTAATGGTTCGCCCGCATTGCATTTTGCGAGGTAATCTGTCGTGTCCTGAAGATAGGATGGTAATTTGTGGATTTGTGGTTTCATGAAATGATTTAAATATTCTGATATCCTTTATGTGCGATTCCTGTTACCGGAGATTATAGGTCTGCCCAGTATTCCCTTTTTGTGGACTTTATGTAGAAGATACAATCTTCCTGCTCTCGGGTTTTATGGGCTTAAGTAGCATTTCATTTGCTGGTTTATGTGTCCGATTTGGTGGGCCTCGTCAATACTATTTGTAATAGATTTTGCATAGTCCAGTGTTGGATCTTGGTCTAGTTATGGAAGAACCTGGCGTCACTTAATTGTCTATTTGCTTCATTTATCTAGTCTTCCCTATTCACAACAACCACAGCTGAGTCCTTATCTGCAGGCTAGATTATTATGTATGTTCTGTTTTTCAATGAATGTAGGGCAGCTTTCTCTTTGTTCAAGTTTGAATATCTGCTTGTATGACTGATGTGTTTGGATATGTGATTTTCATCTTACAAAGGCTTTTAGATTTGTAATTGAGCCGTTTGGTTGGGTCCAACTACTTTTCATTCAGAACATGGGTCTGTCGCTGTTGATATTTTCCTCTGATTCAGTTTTTGGCTGCAAGGCAAAATGGGCCTAGAGTCTCAGTCTGCGGCTATACTCTTCAATGTCCTTTTGCAGCTTACCTCTGTCGTATGTCTTTGATGGGGACAGAAACCCTTTGAAAACATTTACGTTTCTGTCTCTGTGAGTTATACCTTTGCGATATTAATCACTGTGAAGGAATTTTTTCTGTGGATTGTTAACAATTTTTCCTTTAAAGGCGATTTTTCTTCTTATTTTAGGAGAATTTTCGTCAGTTGAACGTTCTTCAGGACAGTGGTTTAGTTGCAGGTTATGACGTTTGAGTTTTCTTTCTATGACCTTGTTTAGCTTTACATAGAGTACTTGCTGATCCTTTGTTTAATTTAGAGTAAAACGTTTGTAATTATTCATGTGTAGAAACTGAAGTTAACTCCTGTTTTAGTTTTTCGATGGTTGCTGATTTGACTTGATGGATTAAATCTCCTGTAAGTACTGCTGTGAATTTCATGGACGCATCTTAGGTTATTCTACTTCATCTTTTATTGAATTGTTTTGATATATTGCCAGTAATGTGGGGCTTGACATGAATTTGAAGACCTTTAGTGACTGTGTTTCTTGGAAATACTTTAAGAGTGTACAATGGTGCTTTAGACAAAGTAAGGCGTTGGTTTAGTTGTGTTGCACATGTTCATTTAGTGAAAATAATTACTATTGAATATATATAAATGTAAAAAGCAAATTATAATTAACTATATAAGTTTGATAATGCATGGTATTCATACTGTGTGTATACTTGTCAATTTCTGACTTTTTCTATGTACAAAGTAGAAAAATTTGGACAATGCAATTAAGATTCTTTTTGAATTGGCAGACATAATGCAAATGTTTGATTATTCGGCTAAGAACACAAATATCGTGGTAAATATTTTCTTCTCAGTTCCTTGACAAAAAAGGAAAAAATGAAATTCGATTCGAACAGCTCTAAAATAACATTTGTTACACAGCCATTCGTTTATTGGTTGTCCCTCATAACGACCGATACCCAGTATATTTGCATATCCTTCTATGGCATATATCAGCCAGTATATTTCCATATCATTTTCTTTTAGATATAGATGAATGTTCGAATGCTGCTTTAAATAAGTGTACCCAGAAAAATAATTGCCTTAATACAAATGGCGGATATATCTGCTCTTGTAGCGTGGGATTTAGACTCGACAATGATGGACGAACATGTATTGGTAAGTTTTTCCCTATATCGTTATTGTTTTTCTTTTCTGCATAATAATTTTCATAAGCCATCCTACTTAAGTACCTAAGTACTAACTATGCATGTGCATATGGACTAGAATTCCACTCCTGCATAACTAATCTCTCAATTTACATATTACATCCATCCACCAAACCACCCATCTACCTACTGTGCCTATGTACCTACCTTCCTTTACCTAGAATGCTATCTTAAAATCCTTTCGCGAAGTGTAAAGTTAAATATGTGTTCATTTCCTATCAAAAAAGCTAAACATTCTCTTAAAATGTATATGTATTGATCATCAGAATAAGTATGAACTGGATGTGATCTGTCATGTGACTTGAAATACAAATAAACGATGTGATTGTATTAAGCCAGTGCAGTGGAGATCATCTGTACCTACAGGTAATAAAATTTGCCTGTACGTTCGTTAAAATGGATCATTAAAGTTTTAACCGTGTTTATATAATGTGAATCATCGCTCAAGAAAGATCGGAAGAATAATATTCTAGCATGATAATCCATCTTTGACCCAAAACCTCAATGAATTGATGAAGAACATGACCAAAGATACCGTATTTGGCTTTTCAAATTCATTTGTTTTTAAATTTATAATTTAAACCAATATATATCTCGTGTAAAATAATTCAACCGCATCTTTCCTATCTCACTATTCATTTTTCTTCAGAGTGTGACGGTTATCACTATGGCCCTAATTGCTCCATCCCTTGCAACTGTGGTGTTGGTGCAGAGAGCTGTAACCCAGTCAAAGGGTGCATATGTACACAAGGCTGGGGAGGTGAAAGTTGCAATTTTGATAAAAATGAATGCAACGCCATACCAAGCCCATGCTTGGAGCAAAATTCAATATGCATAAACACTAATGGTGCATATATTTGTTCCTGTAAGCTTGGATATAAAAATTCAACCAGTACTTGCCAAGGTAATATATTCTCCTCTCTCTCTCTCTCTCTCTCTCTCTCTCTCAAAAATGGAATGTTCACCAAACAGTTGTGATAATGTGTAAAGGAATATATTGTGGTTAGAATAAGGCGTACATAAGGTTACATCCGTAAGATATATGTTCTTGCAGTGGTGTCTACATATTTCTGTGGACGCCCACTCCCTGCATTCATCGGATGTCATATTTACTTTGACTGCAAAAAGTTAACGATTTACAAGGTATTGTTAATGTGACATATACAAACGAAGTTTGGGCCCACTCCGCTGGTGCTAAAGTATATTATTCACCTTGATTTGAACTACTTTCTCCAATTTGGGTTAATAAAAGACACTAAGAATTGAAACATTTTTTAAAATCTCAAAACCGCTTCCATGTTCCGCAAAGTTAAAATTCGAACAACAGCGTTACCTATTATAGGTATTTTCTACCTGTGTTATTATTTTTTTTATTAATTACCCATTTTGTAGTATAATATGATTCATCCAGTTGCTGTCACAGCCTAATGTATGTTATCTTTTATTTACATTTTCCCAGATATCAACTACATATATGCTATATATTTTTTACATTTTATGTACATTTTCCCTAGATGTCAACCACGTGTATGCTATAATTTATTTATATTTTTCCAGATGTCAACGAATGCGAAGACCCTCTATTGAATGAGTGTGCACAAGTCTGTATCAATACAGATGGATCTTATACATGCGAGTGCCAGTCAGGTTTCATTAAAGATGGATACCAATGTTTAGGTAAATAATTCTTGAAAGGTTTGATTTTAAATCTATTAAGACCCAGATTTTCATTTAACACTCTAATTTTAAACAAACATTCGTTAGATATAAGATGTACGTGACGAACTTAGAAACCAGATTATACTTTCAGAAAAAATATCAGAAATAACAGCTATCAGTTTCATTCTAGGGGTGTTTTAAGAATCATGTATAAGTAAAGTAATTGTTACCCAGAGTTGTTAGCAACCATGTGCTAAGCAATATATATATATATATATATATATATATATATATATATATATATATATATATATATATATATATATATATATATATATATAATCATCACAGATATCGATGAATGCTCCGGACCGAAGAACAACTGTACACATTCTTGTGAAAATACTCCAGGAGGCTACAGATGTACATGCAAAGAGGGATTCAAGTTAAGTGACACAGATAAACGCACATGCATACGTAAGTATCTTTTAGATGTAGATTTATACAAAAGCAATGCTGCAACTATATAAAGTTGATGTCATAGAAATGTTACCAAAATATTTACTGAAAACATGTTATATTTTTGCCACAAAACCAAAGAAATGAAATGGAATACCTTCTATACCCCTTTATAGATCAATTCTGACTGCAGATAACATTGAACCTGATCTGCCATGTCATAATGTGCCTGCAGATTAAAGTCTAGTTTGGTTTACTGATCATTCCTGGCAAAGTGGATAGACCTAGTTCTGTCAGTACTTCATGTTATGGCAAGTTGCAGTGTGACTCGATTTATAAGCAAAGTATGCACACTAAGAGCAAAACAACTATTGTAAATCTGCATGGTTCTTTTGTGATTTCCATCAAATGATGAAAATATTACCATCGTGCATCAGTCCTAACGTTGCTAAAATTTGTATGAGTTGTAGTGGAATGGACATGAATTGATCACGTGATGCATTCCAGTTTCTGATCGCTATCCTCAGAATTGCAATTTTTCTTTGGAACCTATGGATAACTATGTAACATTGTTGAAATTTCTGTGAGATCATATTTTAAGTTTTACTGGCATATTTTATGTTGTTTTCTTTAAAATGTGATATGTTAAAACTGTTATTCTAGCTGAAATGTTTGTTTCATACACTTATGTGTGATATAGATTTGAAAGTTAACAAGAGCATCTGAAGAAAATGTATTTAAAATTATATACAATGCGCTTGAGCATCAAACAATGTATTTTAACTTCCAAGCATTTATATAATAACGAGTCTGTAAAACATTAAAAGTTCTCTGTTAACCAGATCAGTAGGCATTATGGTTATCCTATCATCAATCTGAACATAATTTTATTACAAGAATTTTGGTAGGTTCTAGATGTAGTCGCTATACTTGTCAATGAGAGCAAATGTGGAAAGTTGCTTTCCCCGTACTGTTCTTTTAATGTTTCATGAGAAGTTGGCACAAAACGAGATTTTAAAGGTATAAGTGAATTGCATCTGAAAAATTTGGGAATAAGAAAAGTGTTTCTGAAAAATTCTACTCATATACACTGATTATTTAGTTATCAACTGACTAATATGAATTATGAAAATTATGTATTCATTTAGCTGGAGGTCTAGAGGTACTTTTGTCCCGTTCTTTGGATTTGTTTGAGTAGACATATTTTAAAACTGGTGAGTGATATTTATGCTATTTATGACAAATACAAACGCTTCACTTAAAGTCATTCTCTTGATGATATGTGCGCATACAGAATTTTATATCAAAATGTGAATTCAGATGGAAATTCAATATTTGATGACAAGGCAAAGATGCCTTTTAATATGTTTTGAATACTGGGTAAAAAAGGAAGCAGGACATTACCTCCCTGTCAATTACCCCCCTGCCACTACCCCCTGCCATTACCCCCCCCCCCATCATTTATCCCCTCAGTCTATTACCCCCCGGTTTATTACTCCCGCCATTACAGACGACGAGCTGCGTTGGCAATGGTTTCACCACAAAATGATTTTATTCTGTGCTCAATCAATCGAACTAAAGCAAATACAGCGCTGACGAAGAGGACGACGAATTTAATTGTTAATTGATATTGTGTTGGCTTTACCGCAATAAGATTCTATCCCGTCAATTTAAGTATACACAAACACAATCTGATAAGAGTATTGGCTTCACATCAATAAAAATGATTTTAGCAGTTTAATCTGTGCTCAATCTATACTATTGTGTTGGCTTCACCTCATTGAATCTAATTCGAGCAGAAATGGTTTCTACGCGCATGCCCCAGAAAAATTGTATAAATATAAACCATATATATATACGTTCTGAAAAATATAATATCACCAGAAATAATTTTACCATGGAGAAAGTTCTGAGTATACGTGGAAAGCAAAAACTTATGCACAATGGATATGTCTATGTAAAGCAGAAAGATTTGGCGGCAGGTGTAATCAGTTACGAATGTGAAAAGCGACGAGGAAATGTAAACCGAGTATCTGAATGTAAAGCAAAGGTCAAAGTTAAAAAAGATGTTGTAGTTGGATCTCTGCATGAACACACACATGCACCAGATTCAGCACGATGTGAAGTTCTGCAAGTTAGACAAAACATTACAAAAAAGAGCAGCGGAAACAGAAGTAACACCTCAACAGATTCTTGGCCGGGAAATGCATAATGTAAATGAAGGAGCATTAGTACAAATGGTTCCTATACAACATCTTCGTCGTCAGGTTCGACGAAAGCAACAAGCTATTCATGCTCCGCAACCTCTTCCAACTGATCGAGCAACCTTTGAACTGCCAGATGAATACAAGAAACTTCCTAATGGTGACAATTTCTTGTTATTTGATAGCGGTGTAGAAGATATAAACAGAATTTTAATCTTTGGGACTGATAAAACGTCATCATTATCAGCACAGTCTCCTAATTGGTTCATGGATGGAACTTTTGCTACTGTGCCTGAGCTTTTCTTTCAATTATATACGGTGCATGCACTCATCAGTGGTGATGTCATTTCTTGCCTCTACTGCTTGCTCCCAAATAAAACTATGGAATCTTATCAACGTCTTTTCATGGAGATAAAGGCACTAATTCCCAATGCTCAGCCTGCAACAGTTATGATGGATTATGAAAAACCAGCCACGAATTCTGTTGCAGAATGCTATGCAGGAATAGATGTACAAGGATGTTTTTATCATTTTTCTCAGAGCATATACCGAAAAGTACAAGATCTTGGATTTCTGCAAAGATATCAAGATGATGCAAATTTTGCCATGCCATTTAGAATGGTAGCTGCTTTGGCTTTTGTGCCGCTTTGTTGCACTTTGCAGATTTTCGAAGAACTTCAAGAACGTACAGAAGACGACGACATGAATCAATTGTTAGATTATTTTGAAGATAACTACAACGGTAGAAGAAGACGCCGAAGCCGAGCTAATCCTGTCTTTGTTCCTCAAGTTTGGAGTGTACACAGCCGTGTTCAAAATGAATTACCTCGTACTAACTACAGCGCTGAAGGTTAGCATCGAAAAATACAAGCTGTTGTTGCTGCTGACTATCCAAACATTTGGCGCTTTTTGACAATCCTTCATAGAAAGCAATCATTTCTGAACGTGATAATTTCTCAGCGACTTGGAGGACATCCAGCGGAACCAACTCGAAAGAAACATTGTGACTGCAATGCTCAGATTATGAGCATTGTTATTGACTTTGCTAATAGAGAGCACATTGAATACTTGCGAGGGATCGCACATAACATTCAGCTGTAATCATATCAATATAACATATTTTATGGTACTATAACAATATGATATAATGAATTTAATATTGAATATTGGGACAAGTATATGTTTTCAAGGCTGAGATTAATCAACTAAAATAAAAATTTACAATAAATTATTGTGAAATTTATTTAAATTTATTATTTATTCTGGGGGTATAACAATTATATGTTGTATATAGTAATAGACCGGGGGGGGGGTAACAGAACAGGGGGGTAATAAACCAGGTCGTAATAGACTGAGGGGGAAAATGATGGGGGGTAATGGCAGGGGGATAATGTCCTAGACTCGGTATAAATACTGATAATAGATCGAAAATCTTTGGCACCGTGCATATACTAAATAGATATGCTATGATCGTAGTAAATTTCAGCAAAAGGAAAGAGTGGTTCGTTCTCTAAAAGAGTATGATAACATTTGCTTTGCAAATTAAATTGCGTAGCATACAGCATGATGGCAAGAAAGTGTCTTGATTAGCTTTATCAAAAACAAATTTTCATTTTTAACAAGATTGATATTTTAAAATAGTTTTATTTTTATCCAACTAGTATGCATTCATTTTCCTGCATATCGGTACAAAATTCAAATTTCCAGCTGCCTCTGTCTGCAATGCTGATAGCGAAGCTTTATGTCACAACCAAAGAGCTCTATGCTTCGAAATGTCAGGAGTCTCAAAGTGTTACTGCGACAAGGGATATGCTTTTACCGTCAATGCTACTTGTGAAGGTAAGTTTAAATTTCTAACGATTAATTTAATAGGAACAGGTGCAAGGAAGAATAAGCCAATCAACAATACTAAATTTTTGTACATGTTTGACTTTAATATCATATTGAACTGGAATTACATCTTTCGTTTAGTTCTCTAAATATAATTTCAACAAGGTAATTTTATGTACTTGTTCTGTTCGCAATTGTTACAGTTTCACATTCCAGTTTGGCAATCATGCTGTAAGAATTATGTTTACCGTCTGCTGCGTTTTCAAAATTATTGCTCAAAATTTGAGAGAATTTTTTTTAATATTCATGAATCTTTGCTTTTAAACCCTTTTTAAAAATTACTTTCTCAGAACTAAGTCACGAAGAAGTTCAATCTTTCTATGGAGTTGACCCGTTTTTAATGTGACATAATTTAAAAACAATTTTTTGGTTTAAGCTTTTTCATCTTTGTATTTTTCATTCTCAATGTTTTCGATTTCAAATGCTTTACACACACTGGTATATATTTATACCAGGTGTAAAACAAATTTTTGTTGTGACTGCAGCAAAATCTATATGGCAAGATGCTAATATATAGGACAAAATTTTCAGGATAAAGAATATTTTGTTTCCGTTGAGCTAGTGTGCCATTGGGGCTTGAATGATTTGGTGCAGATAGCTTGCTAACTTTATCTGCATATTATTGATACTCCAAAAACGAGTGAAATATTCCATCGGCTCTTGCACTATACAGTAGATATTCAGTTATGATGAATTATACGAATTGATAATGGTAATTTACTAACAAGGAAACTGAAACTTCCTTGTATAAAAAGCAAGAGCACTGCAGAGTATTTATAACTTGTATAAATGTTGTAATAATTGAAAGACAAGCAAATACTTGATTAACTTCCGTTAATCTAATTGGACATTGTGAGAACTTGTGAGAACGCAAACGCTACGTAAGAAGCAGATGGTGCACTACACAGACTTGGTTACAATGATATATACTGAAACAAGTACAGAATCTTCAGAAGCTAAAAGCCATAACTGTATCAAACGAGTGGCAATCATATATAAGCAATACATTCACATACACGAACACACGCACATACTTCCAACTAAAAAATACGCATTCAAAGCAAACATTCTTCAGTCGAAAAGGATTTGGAAGAAAGATTCAGCTTCAAACCAAGAATTCAATAATATTCATTTTTGTAATATGTATCATGCCTATTTAGGCATAACAACAACAACAACAACAATAATAATACTAAAAATAATAATAATAATAATAATAATAATAATAATAAGCTTGATAATATGATCACCATAATCATTTGTCATCATTATTATTTTTAAACATCAGTGTTTAGATACAGAATATTATTTCCCAGTTTAAAGCCTTAATTATATCAGTAACTAAATTATGTATAATTCTAATATTTTCTGAATTTAAGTGTTCAAGAAATTGAAACATATTTTGTCTTTTCCAAAAGTACTTATCTATTTAATTAATCCTTAATTCTTTTTATAAGAGGAAAGTAAAATGAAAATCATCCCGCGGTTGATTTATACGGTCCTGAACTCCTACCAACTACAATTTTCAATATATGCGACGATATTCGCAATTGAAATTTTGAAATGTTAACAATATCAAGATGCCCCACTGGCTGAAATGATCTAATAGTTACGTGGAAAGAAGTTCTATTAAAATTACATAACCTTTCCGTCCAATGTTTGAATAAAATTATCAGTCCAAATCTTTTGTTTAAATGTACCAAGAAATATGTCGATATCAACTATCCTGAACTAGTCCAAACTTTACAGAATTCCAGTCTTGATATCAGGTCTCTAACTAAATAGACCTATTTAACATTGCATGTAAACCCTACTAAAATCATCCAACATCATAAAATAAATATATCCAACGTACTTTCATCCAAATTTCCAGTAGAGAAGACAGATATCTAGCTTTTCGTCAGAAGGATAATTAACCCGCATAAAGTGAAGATCGCTTGGACGATATTAGTATCAATTAGTTATGACAGAGAATTTGAACTACTTCAAGATAACATAAATCTAATACCTCTACTTCAGAAATAAGTAGATTAGTAAGAATTATTTTACTTGCTGTATTGGTTATTTTTATTTTTCTTTTTTGTCCGTGCCATTAGTATTGATTATACCTTGACCTATTTTGTTACAAGCATTACTGTTTGTCTCATGGTTTTAGCAGAAGACATCAACTATTACTGCCTTTTCAAAGCATTTCCCAAAATTACGTCAATCAGTTTGTGAATTATGTACGACTTCATCAAGTGCATTGTAAGTCTTCAGTCAGAAATGAAATTGTCATATCCCTCGTGTACATATGCCAAACAGACGTTAACTATAGCCAGTCAATCACTGTTTGAAGTTTCAAGAGATACATTTCATTCCAAAGATATCAACGAGTGCGGAAACAATCCTTGCGATGAAATCTGCGTCAACACTCTTGGAAGTTACATCTGCAGATGCTCGACTGGAAAGGTTGTAGCAAGTGACGATACCACTTGTGTTGGTAAGACGGCGCTACTCTCTGTTGCTTTATCACTGTCTCGCTATCGCCATTGCTATATTTAAAGGGTAAAGACAAACCCAGATTTGCGAGTGTTTGCTTGTTTTATATCCCTGAAACCCATCATAAAACTACTTACACTTGCGTAAGTACATTTATGGGTGGTGTAATGAGGTTGGGTCTAATTTTTACCTTGTTCTGGCCCTCTCTGTGTGGCGGCGATCGGAGCCCAAAATCTCAAGCACTTGAGCTTCATTATGTATGTAAAGTAAGGCTAAAGAATGTATGAAGTGTGCGTAGAGAAGCTATGTCATTATAGCAGTAACTTTGATAGGCATTTGTATACCTTTTGACTTGAATTATGTTTTATTTTTATATATAATCTATACTGAAGTCACTAAAAGTGGTCTGCAGCAACAATCATGGAGTATGTTATTTTTTCTTCCCTAATTCTGAACTCTAACAATGCTCACCTTGCAGTGTCATTCTTGATTCAATTATCTGTATTTGTCTCCTCAATCTTGCTGTCCCTCGGGCTATAAACAAACACCTAACCATAAATTAGATTGTAGACAAGTATGAACTCTCGTCTTACAAAAATGCGCCACAAGCCCTGCGATGTAAAATTAACAACAATGGCTAATCATTGCTTATTTTGTATTTTCGAGCTGATCCCATTGTGAACAGGGTCGGAACTGTAATGCCTTTTAGAGGAAACTAGAACGTCCTCTTTATTATATTTGGGTTGTGGCATCCAGGTGTCTTTAGGATGTTTTTATTCTTTAAGTTGAAGAGAACTTCCTTTGATGGACTGTCTTTCTCATATGTATACAGAAAGATATAATATATTAATAGAATTCTCTGCCCGTCACACACCCCGACATATGTGGGATAGCTCATATCCCAGTGTGTGAAACAACCGGATTTCCAATCTTTTTTACCTGGATGCTAACTGCCGATCAAGCGCGGCACAACATCTAGTGAGCTGAGGTGTTTCGCTCATATTGCAGTAAAACTAGAGTCACCAACGGAAATTGTGTAGGCAGATCCAAGTTCTTACTTTTTGGTAGAATATTAAAGGAAATAGATACAGATAGTTTTATTTCTTTTAAATATGTATAATTGATTAACTGTTATAAATTTATCAATGAAAATTATTAACGATAATTACAATGTTTTAGGCATGTCTGATAGTATCCAAATAGAAATCGAAATGTTCTTTTGGGGGGTTTTTTTTGGGGGGGGGTCCATTTTAGAATTAATATTGAATTATGTATCTTTATACAATTATTGTGCACATTTTTTACGATTGTAAATTTTATAGTAACAGATTTTAAAAGTATCAATGTTTAATTTTTTTTTCTCAGTTTGATAAATGAAAAGTTCATAAGATGCACAATAGAGGGATGGTACTTTTTTAATTGCACAATACTTTTGCGTTGATATATTTTCAAATGTCTGCAAGTAATACATCAAACTATAAACTTCAGTTCCAAAGAAGGACCAGGCTTCTGTATATATAATGAAAGTGCCGCTGAGAAATAGAAACAACCAAAAGCCTTGTAAGCAAAATATTTTAAAGAGGGCTTAGCTCAGCCAGTTTTTATATATACTTGTGGATAAGTATTTGTATCTTTTATGAAGTTAAAATAAAATGTATTGTATATCTTATCTTTGAGAAGTAGAAATACATCAAAGCATGCCAGGCGAAAGTACTTAAAGCGACTTCCGCCCAATCAAACCACTTATTGAGAATGTGTTTCTGACCCGCACGAATAACAGTATAAGTGACCAAATACTGTAAATTTATTAATCAAGTTCATCCATTGTCCACTTGTACAAACAGCAAGGCAGCAGACAATCCTTCTAAACCATCAAGCTATCTCCTTGTAGTCAATATGAGCAACATAACTCGCCTGAAATCTGTTGAATCGCCAGTCATCAAGGGTTCCTGCCTGAGAGTCGGTGTGGCTTCAGGAAAGGACGAGGGACCACAGACATGGTGTTTGCGCTCGTCAACTCCACAATATATGTCAGGAACAGAAGTCCAACATGTACACGGCATTCATAGACCTAAAAAAAGCCTCTGACACAGTGGGCTGTAGAGGCCTTTAGAAGACCATGATGACATTTGGTTGCCCAGAAAAATTCATAGCGATGGTCTGGCAATTCCATGACGGTATGCTCGCTCCTGTCTTAGACAATGGAGAATCATCTGAACCATTCACAGTCAGCAATGGAGACAAGTACGGCTGTGTGTTGGACCCACGCTCGTCAGTATAATGTTCTCTGCCATGCTAACTGATGTCTTCCGTGACTATGAGATTTGGATTAACATCAGAAACCGGACTGACAACAAGCTCTTCAATCTTTAGAGGAAGACAAAGTTACCGGAAGTGACTCTTCGTGTTCTCCTATCTGCTGACGACTGTTCCCCGAATGCCAAATCTGAGGCTGACATTTAACAGAGTATGGACCATTTCTCATCAGATTTAGACAATCTTGGTCTCACAATCAGTATAAAGAGGACAGAGGTGATGCACCAGCCTGCACCAGAAAAGCCTTAAAACCAACAGAGTAAATGGCCAAACACTTCTGGCAGTGGACAATTTCACTTTTTTGGGCAGTGCACTGTCACGTGCAGTCCATATCAATGATGAAACCAACGCCATAATTGCTACATCAAGTATGGCATATGACATATTACGCACATACGTGCGGAAGTGCAGAGGCAATAGTCTACAAACAAAACTGAAGTCCCACAAAGCCACTGTGTTGCAGACCCTGCTGTATGCTTGCGAAACCTGAACGGTATGCAGACATTCATGTCAAGAAGCTGAACCATTTTCATATGGGCTGCCTGAAGAAACTGATGAGTCAATGATGGCAAGACAGGGTCCCAGACACTGAGGTTCTCACACCAATAGCCAGGATATCAGAAGAGCGACTACTAAAGATCTTCTACGGCGAACTGAAGGAGGGAAAGAGATCTCAAGGTGGTAATAAGCAACGCGTCAAAGATTCCCTTAAGTCATCCTTGATACACTTCAACATTGACCCTGAGTATTAGCAAGATCTCTCCAGGAACTCTCCACCTGGCGCAGTTTCATCCATAATAGGTCTAGAGACATAAAACGGCAGAGAATTGCAGAAGCAGTGTAAGAAGCGCGCGCAGTGTAAATCTTATAAATGCAGCACGTCCTCTATCGATCAAGCAAACCCATCTGGCACTTCCCGTGAAGTGCGCCAGACAGTTCAGAGCACAAGCGGCCTGATCAGCATTATTACGAATGATTTAATACCATGTCTGCATATTTTTTTAAAAAAAATAAACAAGTGAACTATTGTGCCATAACAAGATACATTAATAGCTTATAAAAACTTCAAAATTAATAGTTTTAATCGAAAAGGTTGAAGTAGGATGCCATCCTATTTTAACTTTCTCACTGGCTGTTCTATTACAGGAAGAGGAATGATTTTGTACCTAGACAAACTTTGGAGAAACGATCACAAACATTGCAAGCAGATAATTTGCTTGACAGATAAAGGCTAAAATTAGTTATCTTGTGTTTTAGAGTGCCATTTCTAACATGTAGTACGGATGTATTTTTCAGATTGCCCTGATGGTTCTTACGGTGAGGGGTGCAATAACATTTGTGCTTGCAATGTATCAAACTCGGATCCCTGTAGTAAAGACACCGGTAAATGTCTCTGCCATTTGGGCTGGTCAGGATCTGCCTGTGATATTGACGTTAATGAGTGCTTGAATAATTCCCTCTGTCCACCTAATTCCATATGTCATAACAACATTGGATCCTATGTCTGCACTTGTACTGCTGGATTCATGATGACGTCTGCTGGATATTGTCAAGGTAAGTTGTTCAGTGAAACAAAAGACAATACTCATATTTTAAGTAATTGCGCACCAGATTTTAATCGCTTACATTTGACCAATTTGTTCTAAAATCCTGCCGTATTTAGATTAGCTAAAAATGTTGTCTGTTATATTTTTTGACTTGTACTCATTGTTCTGTTCCATTTTCAAGAAATGTATATAGTGGGTGGCTATGACTTTTGACAAAGAATATTCATGACTTGCTTTTGGTCTCCTCTGTCAAACAAAATAGTGTTTGTATTGAAATATTACTGCGACTGTTGCAACATCCTGAACAATCATGTATTATTTTGCTGCTCAATATTTAGGGTCTTATCAAAGAAGTTTTATCTTGGGAAATTCAGTCCATATGATAATGAAATAAACAACTATCAATGTGGTTTTGAGCATGCAAACACGATATGTAGAATGTTGATTTAAGTAAGATTAAGTTCACATGGATTCTTTTTTGTGGGGGTGTCAGGTTTATCACTTACAAAACCCATGCAAAAATATAACTTATCTATGTTATACTATATCTCGCTCACCCCACCCCCCCCTTCTCCTTCCCCCCCCCCTCCAATATTCTACATTGAACGACAACGAAGTGTTTTTTCAAAATATTTATTCCATGGAAGAGAGATGGAGTGAAATTCAATCTTCAGAATTATGGGAAATTATATTGTTTCTGAAATAACACTTCTGG
>JAECUM010047576.1:0-42643 GCA_016617855.1 Megalonaias nervosa
TATATATATATATATATATATATATATAGTGCAGCTCGCAATTACTTAATAGTTACCATTTTCTTTGTTTGTTTCTTCGTTATTTCAGTTGACTTCTTATGCTGAGGTTCCTAAAGAATTTCAAGACGGAAAGAACTCGCGAAGAAATTATTTCAGGAAAATGTTAAGAAAGTTAGGAAGAATGAATATTCAGTAATGAAAAGTTTTGTAAAAGCTGGTTCACTACAAAGTCATTAATACATAATTACTTTCCATTTTAACCAACCGGACTTAAAATGGTTTCATGTTACACTATTAAAAAGGGATCTTTCATCAACAATGTTTTAATACTTTTCCCACGTACATTAAAAGCAGGTCGAATTAAACCTGTGTCCGCAAATTACTTACTGGCTCCAGACGGTTTTATTTAATTCATTAACCCCTGGAGATTTTAATTTTCGGCAGAAATGGGAGTAGAAGACGCATTTTGGGGCTTACTTCTGAATATATCCAAACACAACTGCTTCCAAGAGATTTCCGTTTAGCCTGATGCTTACATGTGTTAGAAACGTCGTTTTTCATAGGCTATTTCGCTCGCGCATGTGCAGAAGAATAAACGTTGGATTGGGGTGGGGTGGGGGCTTATTGGATACATCGTTTTCTTGTCCTGGTCACTTTTTACTCCATATCCCCAACATATCTTACTTTTTGCAAAAGTTCACCTGTCTGTGTGCAGTTCAAGCCGGTCTGCCTTAGATTTCCGACCAAAAGCCTAAAGTCCGGACACAAAATCTGATTCCGACAACGGGATAATTTAGATGTAAAACAATCTGGTCTCAAAAAATACGTTTCTCCCTCTGTATTTTGCAATGCGAGTAAAAAGTCTATATTATTTTGGTATCATTGTACAGATACATCTGTCTATGGTTCTGTTATACCACCCACTTTGGTGTATTTTAAATGCCCTTGATGCAACAGACCTCGGAAGTAGGGTACAACCTCATGACGCATAAAGGTGGCGCCAGGGGTTTATGGGGTAATAATATAGTTGTTTTAAATCTTTATGTCTCAGCTGATGAATCAGTTATCCAATAAATATAATCAAGAATACTTCCAAAGACTTCAAACTGTTGTTTTCTTCACATCTTGAACCTTTTGCAACAACTCCTCTCTTTCGGGCTGCGGGTACAAAGTCATTTGCGGACAGTAATGCCTCTTAAATTTTCCCTAAAGCCTGTGGTAATAGAGGACGATGCATACAGCTATCATAAAACAGACTAATAAAGCTAGGTCTTAAGGGATGCAGTGGTTGAAAACCGTCCTCTTCCACTCAAGTAAATTTGGATCGGCTCATCGTCTGGCGGATCAACGCCGTAATTAAATTTTGACATATAATGCGTATAGGTTTTAGTTGTGTCCATTTGTTCGCGTAAACAGCATCACTGTTGTTTTTATCCCAAGCAACAATGTTTTTCATTAGTCTAGTCAGCACATATATCAAAGTTGTCAGAAAATATCTTAGAGAATTTCTGACCATGTCATAGTCTCAACCCCTGCTTTCCATTCCCTCCATAATAAAACAATTCTCTCGAAAATTGTTTTTACTGTTGAAATTTTAAAACAAAGCCAATACCATCCAGGTGTTTTGATAATAAGTCGAATGATTGCTTGAGTAAACACGCAAAGCTTGCAATGAACAAAGCACGTAAACACAATGAAATAAAACACGTACTGGTAATGAACTAAGCTCGTTGACGTAATGAACTAAAGCACGTAAACGTAATGAACTAAGCACATACACAATGAACTAAATTATGTAGACGTAATGAACTACAGTACGTAGACGTAATGAACAAAGTACGCAGACTTAATCATCTATACGTAATAAACCAAAGTGCATAAATGTAATGAACTAAGCACGTAAATGTAACGAACTAAAGCACGTAAATGTAATGAACTAAAGTACGTAGACGTAATGAACTAAGCACGTAAACGTAATGAACTAAGCACAGACGCAATGAACTAAATGACGTGTACGTAATGAACTAAGCACGTAGACATAATAAACTAAATGCGTAGACGTAACGAACTCGGCACAGACACAATGAACTAAATTACGCAGATGTAATGAACTAAGCACGTAGACGTAATCAACTAAAGTACATAGACGTAATGAACTAAAGCAAGTAAACTTAATGAATTTAAAGCACGTTGACGGAATGAACTAAAGCTCATTTCAGCCATGACTGTGTAAGAACTGTGTAAGAATTGCACACAGTACAAAACTTATCAACACATTAAAAGTAAATCCAAACCACATTTCGTTTGCATTCTACATCACTGCACGTAGATGACCCGGGACAAAATGAAATCTCGCAGAATGTACTAAATCTAACAAAATATTTTATTGACTCTTAAACCTAGTACTTTGTTCAGTGCAACAGATATATAAAAACTCTACATGTACGTTACAAAAGTACACTCATAAGCTGTGGACAAAAATATGCCCAGCTTACCATTAGTTTCATGACTTTAAAAAAAATCGACAATGTCACCATCTCACCAAACGTTTAAGTCATTAAAAACATGACGAACACAAGAGAATTAAAATTTATAAGTTTTCTTTTAAAAGATTATATTCTTTTCATTCTGGTCATGGGTAGCTGAGATTGTCGCTTCAAAACTATCATTAATATAAACTCTCTTAAAATTAAAAAGAGGTTAAAATGAAGCTGAAGAAATATCGGTATTTTACCTGGAAATGACTCAATCACAGAAAGAAGTGTGGAAAAAATATAAATAAATATTGATAAGAAGGGACATATGTCTCGTGGTTGAAGAAAATGCGCTTTATTTTAGGAATTAGGAATTAGGAATAAAAGCGAACTCAGTTAGAATGGTTAGAGGTTTTTTTGGGTGTGTGTGTGTGTGCTTTTTGTTGCTGTTTGTTTCCATCAATCAGTCAGTTTATTAACTTCTGTATTTCAGAGCTCACCTTTCTCAGGTGGAACAACTTGCAGTAACCCGCTTAATATGTTACAAGATATATAGATGGCGGAAACTGTGGATTAAGGACGTGCGATACACTTGAATGAAGCGCTTACTTGATATTTTCTTCACCTGAACTAATAAGTATCAACGAGGTTGCTCGCATTTTTAATGGTTATGTAATTAATATTTAATAGGCTGTTTAATTTTCCGCATTCAACTTTCGGTTCCTAAACGCACACACATTCTATTTCCCTTTTTCTCATCCACAGTTACAACTCCAATATCGGTGCGAAGATTACATACAGTAAAAGCGAACCTTGCACACAGAAGCAAATCGCACATTTATAATTCATTTTGCCCCTCCCACTGAGATTAACGTTTCATGGTATTTTAATAGGAACCTTTGAGTGTATTTGTATGCAGCACCAGCTCAAAGAGTTCGTGTTTGATTACAACTACTTTGAGGGGCTCCTTTCAGTCAAGACCAATGATAGTAAAAACTTTTGAAAGTCTAACAAACAATTGTAAATGGCTCCCGCCCGGTTCTTAATTCGTACGTGCCATGTGATTTTGAAATAAACAACAATAAAACTATTTGTTCACGTTGCAATGTGGCTGTAATCTTACCTTAGAATTAAGGAGCCTGTTTATCTAGCCCACACTAGGAGAGCCAGTTCTGAGGTCTGTTGGACTGTCACCCTACACTATATTAAGTCTGTCGGCCGCACATTCTTACCTTTACAAAACGCTCCAATAGGCGCTCAACATACACGGGTCGACACAGGTGCAACATGGAATCAATTATTTTCTGATCTGAGCTCGACACTTACCATGTAATGGATAAATAATCGGCTTCACGATTGGGATATTTACTTACACTAAAAGTATTTTGTTGTAAATATTTACCTGGCGAAAGAAAATAAAAGCGATGAAAAACGCATTTGGTAGGCATCTCATCTTGTTAGAGACTTGCCCCAACAAAGTTATTGACAGACACACAACACCACCGACAGCTCGGCTTCACGCTCACACGATCCCCATAACGGATGCACTTAGGTTTGGTGACGTTGTTATTGTAGAATCAAACCGTCACACCGATATTATAGCATCTGCTGCAGGCATGGAAGATGATAAAACGATACAAAGAGCGATGACGGTAATGATGATGACTGGATGACGCGCTCGTGTGTGTGTGTGTGTGTGTGTGTGTGTGTGTGTGTGGCCAGTCTATATATTGTAAAGTCCAGACTTCTTGTTCTTAAAGTCTTCTGATCAGTTAAGGCTAATTTCTTCTTTGACTGTTGGCATTACTCAATACGTCCAAGTGTTTGTCATCTTTTAAACTACAATTATTTATGATTTCTATCCATTTTATCAAAGCATCCTCACATACCTGGAAAAGACACATCCCTTTCTTGTTAATTATCTGGTACGTGATGGAACATTTCATCTTGACATGAAAACAGAAGATCTGAGTTACTTTCATATTGCTCACACCAAATGATACAATTGAAACAGTCGGCTGAAACACTGCTATCTTCATAATCGGCTCAGCGAGTCCTGGTTTTAACTGCAAATACAGACTAATGGGTTGTGATTCACTAGATAATACCCTAACGACTGCCATAAAGTACCAGATATGTATTTTTGATAGCAACTACTGGTTAGGAAAACCACTCTCTGTATTCCCGACAGAATTGCCCTCTGTTGTTTTATCTAAGCAGGGGGTCATACATTTGAAAGATTATAATCAGTTCTTTAAAAGACGAACATTATATTGCCTTTCCAAACTGGACTGAGGTACCAGAGTATATTAGATTTAGCTTGATGCTACATAGACAGGGAAATCTCTCAAGAAGATGCAAATACAGATTTCTGATGGCTCTACATATTTCTTGTGAATTCGCAAGTGCAAAAATACCCACGTTACAATATTTTGTTCGTTTATTTCTTTTACATGAACCTCTCGTTTTGATTCAGTGGAGAGCTCCTGGGGTTTTCATTGTATATGCATCCAGTCTCATTATCTTATAAATTTTCATATTTTCTTCGGACCAGTGGTGTATTAAGGGTAAATGGAGCCCGGTGCGACGATGTAGGCCCAAATGGGGTTTTGCGCCCCAAGACCTCTGGCGCCCGGGGCAACCGCCCCGTCCACCTCTACCCCAACCCCCACCCTCACCCCTACCCCTATCCCCCACCATCCGTTAGTTCGCTTCTATATGTTAGAAGCAACAACTGCTTTTAGAAAGGAATGCTTCGGTTGAACTGCTTTCCAATATTCATCTTAGCCAAGATCATCTAGTCTACTTGAATAGCATTTTTATCCGAAGCATAGGTACACGATTGTCTAGAGTTTGGACTCTTTAGCACTGATTTACAAGCAAATGTTTCTAATCAGTGATACCTCTAGTATGCTTTCAGGCACTGGGGATGACATATCTAACATATGCCCCGTTTTGTCCCGTAAAATACAACGCCTTAGCGATAACAAAAGACTCTTTAATCTCAAAGAAATAACTAGAGATTGGCCGATGTATTACATCAATAATAGGGGGTATGGTGATGACATAAAGACGACTCAAACTGTTGTTACGGAACTTAAACATTGGTAATCGCACTCTCATAGTGTAACATGCGATACCGTGAAAGAGCCCAATTAAACACTGGCCAGATAAGATCGCAACATTCTTAATCTGCCTTCAAAAGACACATCTAGTCGGGGTAGACAGGTAATACTGCTTTGAACATGGATCTGTTGTCTAGAGATCTCGTTTAAAGGGACGTGTAACTGATACAATAGACAATAGCGTTATTTCTGTCTTACATCGATACGCCGGTTTTGAGTTTTTGCATCGAGACATTATTTCTCCAGACGTAGTGTCAAATTAGCATATGAATGTTGCAATTAAGTTTTGAAACTCTTTGTATAGGTGAAATTTAGCGCATTTATTATCGAAAGCCAGATCTCACAAATGAATTAAAGTATACTTGGTGGCAGACCCTAGCACTGGAGGAATATGATGGAATGCATTTTTCGAAAAATTATGTATAAATTAAAAACAAATATCCGTAGCCATGACAATAAAGTAATGAAAAATAAGTGAACGCACTGAAGTCAATACCCATCTTAATTAATAGGATACCTCATGTTCTTTCTATTTTTAAAGATCAGAGTATTTGAGAGCAAATGAGAAATTGTATTAGGCTGACGTAAATGTTTTCTGTGTAATTGAGAAATAGTATTAGGCTGATGTAAATGTTTTCTGTGTAATTGAGAAATAGTATTAGGCTGATGTAAATGTTTTCTGTGTAATTGAGAAATAGTATTAGGCTGATGTAAATGTTTTCTGTGTAATTGAGAAATAGTATTAGGCTGATGTAAATGTTTTCTGTGTAATTGAGAAATAGTATTAGGCTGATGTAAATGTTTTCTGTGTAATTGAGAAATAGTATTAGGCTGACGTAAATGTTTTCTGTGTAATTGAGAAATAGTATTAGGCTGATGTAAATGTTTTCTGTGTAATTGAGAATAGTATTAGGCTGACGTAAATGTTTTCTGTGAAAATGAGAAATAGTGAAATCAAGAGGGAGATATTTGGTATTATATGGGACTTATTTTGACGATATTGTCGTTACTTATTATTATATTGGGATTATTTTGACGATATTGTCATTACTTTTAATTATATTGGGACTTATTTTGACGATATTTTCCTTGCTTTTTATAATATCGGGACTTCTTTTTGACGATATTGTCGTTACTTCGTGTTTAGAACAATTTATTGCGGTCTTTGATCATTTCTTCGACATAGTTTAGAATCAGGGTTGAAATTTGTTTTAAATCCATTATACGACAGGTGAATCAATGTAAATCACACATTTATTGGCATTGTATGTAACAGTCGCAATCGACCAATTGTATACTACATTTATACCTAGATATTGATATAAAAGATGTTCAATGTCTTCCATTGGTCATTAACCCTCTCGTGGCTAGAAATAAATACTCACAATATATGCTATCCACTAGTTTGTATACATTGGGTAATCGTTTTGACGGTATTCCATTTTTTGCCGAAAATTAAAACACAATTTTGTTCCAACATGAAAAGCCTATTTTCAGCTGTTGTGATGTGCGAAAAACTCAGTCACGCCCTCAGTTAAAACAAAGAGAGAAAGAAAGAAACGAAAGCTTGATTTTCGGTACTGTATTCCCAGACTTTAGGATACAATTCATATTTGATGAAAATCTAGCATGTTATATCCATATGTAGCGTAACCTAAATTGTAAAATACTGGTGGGGGAGGGGGTTGAAAAACGTTGTACCCAGTCATCCTGAAAAATTATTTATGTGAGAGGCGGAGTCTCTACATGCCTGTTCTGTATAGTGGGCGGGATGGTCTTCTTGTTTCATGGCCCAGATGAATAGAGTCTATGTACGATTTGAACAGCACCAACTATACGTGAGTTGTATGTCAGCAGATTTAGTGTATTTAGCGACGTATGAATTTGATACAAGTGTTATGCAGACAAAGTGTCGAGAAAGCAAGCGGAATGTCGTGTACGGTAACATGAGACGGAGTGCTCTAAGGTGATGCGGTGTCGTAAAAAATGGGCTTGAATGCCACTTTTACGACCGAGATTCTATGTCCATACTAAACAGAGATGGTTCTATTATAGCTTTTACATTACAAGTGAGTTTGATAGAAAGTCACATAAATACTTTTCTCAAATTCTAATTTCTTTCTCATACAAGTTTTTTTCTTTCACTGAGCACAGTAGATCACTTCAAAGAGAAATGGACAGTAGGATACAGTCTCTGAATAAACACAGTAGATCGCTTTGGAGATAAAGGAGCAGTAGGATAAAATGATACAAAAAACCCACTAAACACACACACACACACACACACAAACCCAGAACGCCGTGTACTTCAGTGTAAAACTGGTTGTAGCAAAACTTGAGGCCAAAAGGAACAGAAATATGCATAGAATTTACAACAGTAAAGAAAAGAAATGTGTCTAGCATATCCAAAAGTAAAGAAAAGTAAAATGTACATAGTGGAGTTCCACTACTATTTATTCAAAAGATGACATAATTGTCTCAAGGTTCTATTTTTCAATAGGCAAAATGTTTCGTCGCTACTGAGATAAACATCATTATCGCTACAAAGACATTGCCGTAAGTGGAACTATCAGCAAAAGACATTGCCGTAAGTAGAACTATCAGAAAAAGACATTGCCGTAAGTGGAACTATCAGCAAAAGAGATGCTACATTATTTTCCAAGATGCCACACATAATGGTAAATAAATGACGCTTATGGTTTTAAACACACACACACACACACACACACACACACACACACACACACACATATATATATTCTGAATAATTACAACTGTCTCGGAGTAATGTTGACGTTTGCTATTGTGCAAATGGCTTAGAGTGTTTGGGCATCTTAACCTTAATGAGCAAGTAAAAATTGGATTAAGGTCTTCTAATGCGTATTTTATTTTATTTATGGAAGGCATATAGTGCATTTCGCAATTTAAAGTACTGTACTTCAGATAATTCAGGCAAGAAAAGCGTTTTTTTTTTTTCTTCTCTTTTTTACATAAAGTCACAACAAAACAATTTGTTTGTTGCTTCAAGTTATCTTTTATGCTAGTGAGATGTGAGCAAACGGTGTCAACATACCATTCTTGATGACTGAAATAGTATTATTAAAAACATCCTTCACTGTGACATAGTCTTCAATAATAGTTCAGCCTCACCATAGGACAACAATGATGTCATGTTGTAACTGATTCTGATATATTTTTTAAAATAAACTGTTATGATAGTGAAATGTTAAGCATTAGCTAGGATAAAGGAGTTAGTGTTATGGTTGGGATAAAGGAGTGTGTGCTATGGTTGGGATAAAGGAGTGTGTGCTATGGTTGGGATAAAGGAGCGTGTGCTATGGTTGGGATAAAGGAGTGTGTGCTGTGGTTGGGATAAAGGAGTGTGTGCTATGGTTGGGATAAAGGAGTGTGTGCAATGGAATATAATGATGAGAACTTGATTCCACTTGAAGTCGCAGTATGCAAAACTGCTCCTTCCAGATAACTACTACATTCCTAACTGGGAAAACTGTTGTCCCCCATTGACACTGGCACAGGTACAAACATCAACCCGCTAAAAACGAACTTGCTGTTTTATTCATTTTGCTATGATGTCGCTGTCATGTTGAAACGTCTCTTACTACGTATATATCTATATATATGTAAAGTTTAATGCAGTGTTGTTAATGAGAAACTGTTACCTTGATTTTCTTACAGATACTAGCATCATCATCACCAAGATATTATACTGAAAAACTTTCAATAGGGTAGGAGGCAAAATATATTTTCATCCTCTCCAGAAGACGCACTAGCACACACACATGGAAAGACTATTAAATTATGAAGTGTAGGTATTAGCTTAGAGGGTAAACACAAGGAAATACATCGTATGTACACTAAATATAAGGAAAGACTTGTGTTATCTTATGTAGTATAGGTATAACTTAGTATACACAGTTATACACACGGAAAGACATCGTATGTAGTGTAGGTATAACCTAGATGGTATACACGAGGAAAAACTGTTATGTTATGTAGTGCAGGTATAATTTAGAAGGTATACACAAGGAAAGACATCATATGTAGTGTAGGTATAACCTAGAGGGTATACGCAAGGAAAGACATCATGTGCAGTGTAGGTATAACCTAGAGGGTATACGCAAGGAAAGACATCATGTGCAGTGTAGGTATAACCTAGATGGTATACGCAAGGAAAGACATCATGTGCAGTGTAGGTATAACCTAGAGGGTATACGCAAGGAAAGACATCATGTGCAGTGTAGGTATAACCTAGAGGGTATACGCAAGGAAAGACATCATGTGCAGTGTAGGTATAACCTAGAGGGTATACGCAAGGAAAGACATCATATGTAGTGTAGGTATAACCTAGAGGGTATACACGAGGAAAAACTGTTATCTTATGTTGTAGTTATAACTTACTATACACAGGTATACACAAGGGAAGACATGATATGCAGTGTAGGTATAACTTAGAGGGCATACACAGGGAAAGACTCTTAAATTACGCAGTGTAAGTATAACTTAGAGAGCATGCACACGGTAAGGGTTTTAATTTATGCAGTGTAGGTTTAAATTAGAGGGCATGCACAGGGAAAGGCTCTTAAATTATGCAGTGTAGGTATAACTTAGAGGGCATACTCAGGGAAAGGCTCTTAAATTAAAGCGTTGTTTGGAGATCAGACATTTTACTTGCGCTTTTCAATGTTTACGTATAAAGATGCAAGAAGAACACACACCCACACCCACATGAAAAACATAAAAAAGCACACGTGTCGGACCATATATGGAGAAAAAATATTCATTCAACAGGAAATCAGAAACATTTCCGTACTTTATTTCTTCCAGCACTTTCTTTATCATCGGTATTGACTCTATTCAAGGGACGATGATGCATCATCGTTATTGACACGATTCAGGTGACGCTAATGCGTCATCGTTATTGACAGTATTCAGGTGAAGCTGATGTGTCATCGTTATTGACACTTTTCAGGTGACGCTGATGCGAAAGCCAAAAGGAATAAAGTATATGTATTGACGTATTACTAGTTTCATGTTGAATGAAAACACACACATTAATATATAATGCCAAAACACAAGCAAGTTCTCTCTCTCTCTCTCTCTCTCTCTCTCTCTCTCTCTCAACAGAATGACAATTGTTCTTATGCTGATGAAGACTTACTTTGTTTCCAGAGCCAATTAGTTCTTTTCATTCTAACAGTAACTACAATAACATAACTCAAAACAGGCGAATGAATAGTTTGGTTGAAACCAGATTGCAGGCTAATGGTCCGTCGCAGTTCAGCTATCAAACATATACTATACTATTTAAAAGAACAGCTACCAGTGCATCGAATGAGTTAAGAATCTATATAATATCTAGCCAAACTTTATATACGATAATTAAAAGCTGATCTCTCTGTCGCTAGAGAAAATTTCGACAGGTACATAAATAGAATCCTTCCCCGATGATGCCAGAGAAACTTATATGGCTCGCCAACGCAGGACTCTCGCGTTCCAGGTGCATTCTTGATGTCGGAAAAGAATCTCTAAAAGTCTTTTAACGACCACCTTTCATCAAAGGCACAACGCATTTGTTAAAAACATATTTCCCCACTCCTTCTACCTTGTCTTTCCTGACCAGTGTGGTATTAGATTTTCAGACAGATGGGTCTTTCATGGTTGCAAAAACGACTTCCGTAAAAAATAATGAAGACTGTCACTCCAGTTGACGTGTTCATCTAGCTGACCTTTTGACTCCACACCGAAGATTCTTTGGCACAACCAAAAACAATACCGTTTTCGCATCTCGTCATTAAACACCTCAGTATTTTACCATATATGGTACAAATTCATCACATGCCATAATAAAATAAAATGTGACAGGCAGGCACGCAGACCCATAGACGCAAGGTATCGACATACCTTCGAGATTTTCTGAGATTTTCAAAGCATTATCTCGTGATTTTTCTGTCAACCAGATGAGTCCAGATTCTGTCAATCATTTGAGGACAGATTTAAGTTGATGATGTAACTGCGACTGCATTTCGTTCAACATAATCTGGGACGATATAGCGTTTATTAGCATTCTTCCGTAGGTGTCATTACTCGTGTGAAGCATTATGTCCACATATAGTTACAATGGTGAATACATTGGATATTTGCTTTCCGCTCTCTTTGAGTTCAATGGTGATATTATTTCTATGCATTTCTATTATTTTTTAAGTGTTTGCCAGAGTGGTATGCAAGAGCCATTGGTGACAGAGAACATTATGGGAAAAAGTGATTGTCCAATGTTTCGATTATTGTATCATGATATATTTGCGGCGATACACGTTTTGTAGAAAATACATCACTTTTTCTATGGTTGTTTTCATTCAAGTCCTTACAGTTTGGTAAGCAGCAAAATATCTTTGATATATTAAAGCAACACATATATCTGTTGCTAGCGGTTTATAATACACACTAATCTCATTATTGATCACAACTGTGCAAGCGCACTCTTTATTCCCTGCATTTACTATCGACCCCTGCTGCCGCTCTGAGATCAAACAATTCGTCTGTAGTATGTCAAGTGGCGAACCTACATTTGTAGGATTTCTCAAACTGACGTGAATAATGTCGAAAGATATGAAAACCGAAATACTTAATTGGTAAGAAGCCGAAGAAATTTTCTCTTATGATCTGACTTCCCAAACCAAATCTTTTCCCAGCAATGCTGGGATGACCTGCAATATTTGTCTTGCCCCGCATCATGGTAAGTAACTTGTATACCCAAACAACGTTCTTCATCGTAATTCTTTGCTCAATAAATCACGTGACGTTTACAGTTTAAGCTTTAGAGATCATTTATTTGCTGAAAAGTACAATCTCGGGGATCAAGTTTGGATTAACGAATTTTAAAAATTAACATTCCACACACGAACAGGAAACCTGGATACGTGTCGGCATTTAAACGTATGCAATGCATTTTCTAGTATACAAGTAACAGTCCAATGTATCGGTGAATGTAACACGCTTTCTGCCTTGTTAAATGTAACATTCTACTTGGCGAATCTCACATTTGGCTGCAGTGAAACCCTTGATATCCTGTTGGAAACTTGGATGACGTTTTTTGACGTTAAGTCTCTGTGACGTGCCACGGAAAATCAGTTTTCAGTTAGTTTTAGAGACAACTATCGAGAGCGTGTTGGGATGGGGACAAAATATTGTAAATAAAGACATAAAGACTTTAAATATCGTTGTATTGTTGCAAATATTCATTTAAATATATACTTTAACCTGTCGCCGATAAAGCATAAGCACCATTAAAGTCCAAAATATCCTCAAAACCAAAAATGCCATCCACTATATTACTAACGTTCCTCTGGTACAGAAGAAAAATCCTTTGTTAGAAAAGACCCCACCGTTCATCAGTTTGTGAAAAGTTAATCGGTTATGGAACACACACACACACACACACACACACATAGAAAAGACCCCACCGTTGATCAATTTGTGTAGAGTTAATCGATTATGGAACACACACACACACACACACACACACACACACACACACACACACATATATATATATATATATATATATATATATATATATATATATATATATATATCGTATATTCTTTAAGTCATGCTTACAAATAATAACGTACGCTCTTAAAGTCATGTTTACAAATAACACCATACTACCAATAACAATAAAACATGATCAGCCATATGGCCGTCATAATTTTGGGTGATTTTAGGAACTAATAGTTCTTCCGTAAAGGCTAATTTAAGTGATAAGTAAAACGAAGACAATTTTCTTCATAGGGCTCAAATCAGACAATACAAGTATAATCTAGCCAAGCTCTCGGTATGAACTGACACCATCCTGACAGACTGGTCATTGTACTGGATGGGTTTGGCAGTTCTCATTGTCCCATTCAAAAGATCGACCATTTCAGCTTCAGAAAAATAGGCTGAAATTTAATTCCCTGCTTGGTTGACAAGGTACTCATAAATCAGATACTCTTTATTTCTAACTAGCTCGCTCTACCAGCCCCCACTGACTCTCATTTAAGCCGATATCATAGATAAATCTAACAGGTTTATGCCCTAAATTGTGGTATTTTAATTGCCTTCATTTATAAATGGCAGTCATAAAGATTTTACTGATGCTGCTTGATAATTCTACTCGAACGCTAAACGAATACTGCGAATACATCAACGGTTTGTTCAATATATAAAATATAAATTAATTTTGCTAAACACTGGCAAGCCAGGAGTCGATCAGGGGTACATTAAGCTGGATGTAAATCAATCTTTGTGCGACACAGGTTCCATTACAAACTGATTTACTGCGGCAGGGTAGCATGTTTTGCCTAGCTCTTTTCATTAAAAAAGAGTAGCATATTGGCAGTAGGATCTGCTACCATTCTTTATCGTCTGTTCCAGAGTCGCTCAGTCGGCGAAGGACAATACAGGGGAAGGTTTATGATAGAGATTGTGACCCACCACAAGATTATCAGGGAGAATTACTTGTACTCCACGGGAGGCATAGACACCTAAAAATCTGAGAGAGAGAGAGAGAGAGAGAGAGAGAGAGAGAGAGAAAGAGAGAGAGAGGGGGTGGGTGGGTGGGGTGGAATACGTCTCATACTAATGTACCAAGGAAAATTGTTTTTGAAATCCATTATTTGCAAAAATATTGTTTCATAGTATTCAGCAAAGCGAACTGCATATATGATGTAATTACGCATGCGTTTAACCGGAGTGCAATGAATCTCCAGAGAAGGATCGGTAATGATGCATGTATGATTTTTTTTTTTTCAGGAGAAGCAACACAGTGGTATGCAAAGTGATGAATCTGAGGCCTGTATGAAGCGGTCCAAAAGAATGGCATAACTATTCTGTCTAAAGCATTAAGAAAGTTATTAAATAATCGAAACCTGTTGTTCTGCGAATACCCACCGTTGAACTCCTTCACGCAAGACTCCTATATGCTACTGTATGGGTAACCAAAAAATAAAACAGCTCCGGTGGCGTACGTAGTTAGAGCGTCCGCCTTGGATGCGGGAGGTCACGGGTTCGAGCCCTGGCTGAGTCATACCAAAGACTTATAAATACGGCACTAGCAGCTGCCTCGTTTGGCGCTCAGCATTAAGATGTCAGTGTTAGAACTGGTCGGCCTAGTGTAAGGATAACGTGATTGGGTGGGGCATGATGCCACACGTCTGCGGCATGATGCCCCAATGCAGTGCTAGACATCACAATAAACTCTCTCACTGAAGACAGCGTAGCGATATGACTAAAATTGTAGTTAAAGCTACGTTAAAAATCCAACACACACACACACACACACACACACACACACACACTCTTTTCAAAATGAAATGGAAGAAATGGCGAATTGCGACTCTCGTCGAATTGTCGATAGCATTGATGCACAGGTAGGCGAAATATCAAATATTGCTTGCAAATTTATAAAATATTCCTGTATAATGCCATTAATAATAATAATAATAATAACAATAACAATAATAATAATAACAACAACAACAACAACAACAACAATAATAAATCTCCACTCCACTTGCAACGTAAAGCTTAAAATCGTATAGTATATACATTTATGTTCTGAGGCCTTCAAATTATGAAACAGACAATAACAGTGGTATGAAAAAGTAACTTAGAATTAATGCCTGTTCGTCTAGGGCCTTTTCATCAACTCAGCTGGACCACTTTACACCAGAGCGATGTCAAATTGATCTGTTCCCAGGTCGATAATTGCATACTTTATCTGCCGCTGTTCACTATAAGCCACGCAGTGCGATTTGACTGAAATCATTTTCGCTCCACTCCAGCAATGTAACTATCATGCGAGTGCAAACGCTTTATCTTGCAAGAAAAGATCTGTAATTGCGTCATTCATAATGAAAACTGAAGTATGCGGAGGGCTACCTTTATTTAGTTCAGGCACATTCTACTCATGTCTGTGCAGCGGTCCGTGGGATCTTCACAGTGCATTCCAATCGAGGCTCCGAAAGGGGCTTCGTACCGGTTTTAATATTTTTGACAGATTTGTCCGTTTTGACGAAAGTTTATCTTTTAACTGAGACGAGAATGGTGGTCGACTAAAATGCACAAATAATCTGGTTCAATCGTGAAGCATCCCGACAACATTTTTCATACATATTTTAGTGTATTCAGCTTTTTGAGACGTTCACCTTTCATCGAGACCCTTCATTTATAAATACAGAAACTGGATAATGGTTAAAACTGCAAAATCATCATGACACCAAACGCAAATATACAGTGTGCGGCTGAAAAAAAGCTATATATATATATATATATATATATATATATATATATATATATATATATATATATATATATATATAAACTGTCATCATTTTGACTTTCAATACCATTAGCATCATTTTACTATTAAAATGTCATTACCAATGCTTTATTAAGAAATTTCGTAATGAAGACGTGCTTTCTGATGACCATGAATAATGTGACCGCATTTGTAAATTATACCAAAAGTAATGGAACTACAGGTAAAATCCAAACATTTGTTTAAATATAGATTTTATTTGCTAGAGATGGAAGAAGATACCTATTTCATAACATTAATGTAGGCATAACGTCAAAATATAATTTCATAAAGTGCTCACATATCCCTTATAGAGGCATTGAGTGATACCGTTTTGAAGCTTCCGAGTTCAATAAGAGAAGAATACTGTAGATATGTTTCTTGTTAATGAAGGTGACGGTGGCGTCTATGTGTGATTATAAGGACTCTATGAATGATTCTAGAACTTAAATGAGTTGTAATGATTAGTTGAAGGATACTGTGTCAACCACAGGCCATATGTATCATATGGGGATATCGTTTTAAAGTTTTGAACTTTGCTAAATCAGGCGAGAATTGTGTGTTTGTAAAACACGTATCCCACTGCTTCCATTGTTAACTTCACTCTGAAGTTTGGGCTTCTAGGATGGGTTCATGATAGTAGTGAAGACCGTGTCAAGGGATACATGTCACTTGAATGTATGCATTTCTCGTTTTCTCTGTTCGTGCCCATTAAATTTGTATAACCAATGGGGTCGAAATTTCAATAGTTTTCAAGCTGTGACCAAGGGGTTAATCCCTACGGTGGCAACGAAGGACCCTGAGACCAATGATAATTGCATGTATAATTTGTCTTTTCTTGCCAATTAAGTATGCATTTAGTTATACGGTGGAGGATCTCAATAGTTTCCACGTTCTGTTCCAGGTTCTAATTCGTTGGGGACAGGAAAATATACCGGGTTTAAAGACATTTATATGTAGAATTTTTGTCCTCCTTTTCACGCACAATAAGCGTATATATGGCTGTACGGTTGGGAGCTAAATAGTCTCAATATTATGACCTAGAGGGGTTATATGGGTCACGAAAGTTCCCTAGGGTCCCACTCTAAAATGTGTTGATACTTGGTTTATTGATCGCACATCGCAGTTTTTAGACATGCGAAACAAACGACTTGAGATTTATTAGTAAGTGACCTCTCTACTCTCCGCCCAGGTGTTAAGTATATATAAGTGATCGATATGGTTAATTAACCATACCTAGGTAGGACAGTTCGGACCTTTCAGTGAATTGTAACTGAAATATATAGTAACTTTACCTGCCAATATTTTGTAAGTTAATGGTCCGAATTTTATCACATTTTTGGGATTTACTTTAATGGTGCAACAAAACCACTGCTCAACTTCAATTTGAAAAACCCTAATCATGTAAAAGTGCACATGCCAATAAGATGGGGCGGGGAAAGTGTTGCGCGTTTATTCCAATTGTCATTTAATATGGAATTATCCATAACCCAACCCACGAGACGGGATATGTCTTTCAGAAAATTTTTGGAACATGATACACCGATAAGACTAATATTGACCCAAGTTTCATGTATCTAGCTTCAACGATATTGAAGGAATTCAAGGACATTGCTAGTGTACATTACTCCTAGCTGTGTGTATGTATGTATCTACGTACGGACTGTATCACCATATCACCTCGTTTCCCGAAATACTTTTGGATTATAACATTTAAATAATACTTACTGACTGATAAATCTCTAAACTCAGTGTCATTATGATTCTGTCCATAATGGTTGACTTACAGAAAGGTGTTACTGTTTTAGGAAGGTTTTTGGAAGGGTTTACAACTGTGTGCTCAAGTTCTTTAACCAGAAGTCAAAATCATTTTTACCTGCTAAAATATCGGAATGCTGCTTTGAAGATAAATATTTTTATTTTTAATATGGAAACGTATATTTCTCCAAAATTGCAGGGATGTTTCAGCAAGGACTAACTTGAATCATACTGTTGTCAGCATATAACGCAGTGGCAGATCCATCGTGTGTGTGTGTTAAGTGTTAAGTGTGGTGGTGGTAGTGGCAGGGGCGGGGGTGGGGGCTCAAGAACTAGGCGATAGGCCTTTCGGAAGGTACACACGTTTGGGACCCAGTGAGCGACACCACCGGAATCTCCCCGCATTTTAAGCTTATCCGGGTCATCGTTTAGCCATCTACCTGTACAGAAAACTTGCCCATGCTCTGTGACCCCCCCCCTTCCCCCACCCCCCGGTTCTGTCCTTGCCATGAATTTGATAGAGTATTCAGTGTGTACGCATGTTCTGTTGTTTTAAGAAGCCACTTCTGGGAGTGAGAAAAATGGAAGTTCCAAATAACACTCAGCATATAGAAGGCTGGAAATTTTTTTTCTCTCAAACTGCATGTAAGTCCGTGTCAAAATTAATCTTCTACTCCATCTGAACTTGTAACTCAGCACCGCCATGGAAGTTTCACGCTCAACTCGATGTTTCAGAGTGATAAGAATGAGGTTAGTTAGTGACTCAAAATAGTAGTAGGGAAATGAAACCATGTATGTGGACACCTTAAGGCCCTTATTACTTAAACAAACCATGTATGTGTTTTAAGGTAAACGGTATGTATGTATATATATATATATATATATATATATATATATATATATATATATATATATATATATATATATATATATATATATATATATATATATGGATTCAGCGGAAACCGCACTTAGAGCACAGTGCCAGTTCTCTCCATGTCATAAATTTGACAATGAAGATGTGCAATGATTCCATTTTGCTTTATTCCTCTCCCACCCTCACCTTTATCGCAGAGAGAGAGAGAGAGAGAGAGAGAGAGCACCCCTGTTAGCATTATTGAGAATGAAGACAGAGGTCTAGAGGGGTATTAAACAAGAGAGTCTACGAATCTTCGATATTGAAACTATCATCTTATACGTTTGCAAATTGTAATTTGAATTTGGCTATATGCTACCAAGCCCCATTCCTCTCTCTCTCTCTCTCTCTTTCACACACACACAAACACACACACACACACACACACACAGAGTTAAGTTTTGTTAAAAGAATGACATATGCTTATGACAGCAATGCGGCAGGTGACAAATTTAAGATTTTTGTGATTTCTCTGCGAAGATATAACCAACCATCAGGGGAAAAAAGAAAGTAATCTCATTTATCAGGGATCATTGCAGCGCAAAAAAATATTTTGCTATTTTCATTTCCCGACAAATTATAAATGTAATTTATTACACCGTCTGGTAAAGAAATTTGACACACCAAGACTACCCAGGGAGAAGCAAATATTCCGGGACGAAATGAATCGGCAAGTTTATAACAGCTATGCTATCATGCTGATTTCTATACAAAAGCACGGATAGGCCATATCCGCCTGAAAACTATATTGTGTTTTTTAGTGGCAGAGTTTTTTTTTGCAGTCTTTTTTAATATCCATGCATTTCATATTTTGTCCAAACATCTAAACGGTTCACTTCATTCCGTAATTCAACTGTTATAATTTGTAAGATTCATCATGTTGTAGACATTATTGTAACACGTTGACTGGTTTCCATTATGAAAACTATTTGTTGTTTCTTTGTTATCATCGAAATCGATTCTTCAAAATCTTGTTTTCAAATACACATGCTGCTGGAAAGTGTTTTGGAATCATTCGGTTTATATGCGTTCTTAAATTTTGTCAAGGAAATATGCAGCAAAAATTAAGAGTCATTCCAAAAGCAGTCATTTACAGCTACATGTACATATCTATATAAGTTTTTGTAACAGCTCATTCGGAGCTGTACTAAATTTGCATTCCATTTCATGTAATCTTTCTCCCCACCCCCAGAGAATCCCATGGCATCCCTATTAAAGCTAAATTTTGCAATTTTACAACAGGTACTGGATTCAACAGTTATGCATGCAATCGCAAGAATTAATTTGCTAGCTTGGATGATTGAAGAATATCTTACATCTTACATCTTGTAATGTACTAAGTTCATCGCTTATACTTCAGAAGAAAAACTTTTTATTTCATGAGAGTATACCTAGCTTATTAATTTTCCTAAGTAGGCATAAATTTCTGATTTCGCAATTTCATGGTGCATGAGAACCAGTACGAAAGAATTATAACTCTAGCCTGTTAGAGTCTCTCTCTCTCTCTCTCTCTCTCTCTCTCTCTGTGTATATATATATATATATATATATATATATATATATATATATATATATATATATATATATATATATATATATATATATATATATGGTAGCATATATAAGTGAATGGGTGTATATATATATATATATATATATATATATATATATATATATATATATATGGTAGCATATATAAGTGAATGGGTGAATGAACAGACTGATTGATTGGGTTTGCAGCTTTCTTTATTTTACACACCTGCTCCCACGCGAACAGATTTGCACATTTCAGAGGTTTTATTCTTTTCCATCTAAACGCGCTGTTATATCTCTACGCAGAATTGTAAACTGTTGATGTACAATACTTTGACAGCACCTTGACAGCACCAGTGAGATTTTAAACCAAATATTATTTTGAATAAAAGCACTCACCAAGAAAGAAGTCGTATACGGGATTCTACAGGTGCGTGACTGAAGAATGTCTTGCTGATATTTTAGTTTTGCTTTCAGAATAGCTGCTCTCTCTCTCTTTCTCTCTCTCTCTCTCTCTCTCTCTATATATATATATATATAAACATACACGCATTGCGCCAATTACAAAGAACTAATGCGTCAGTCGAACTCTTGGGTGTATTTTGTACACATATTCCTGACGTGAACAGATTCATCAGGATGACAATGATATCTATCTATATATCTATTTGTCATCACTCCACCCCCACCTCCGTTGCGATTAGGATTAATGAGGACGTAAGATAACTGATGAGATACTAGAGTCATATATTTTTGTTGGTACTAAAGGTCAAATTCCTCGGATATATTTTTTTCATACATAAACAATAAATTTTTATATTTTGCTGTCAAACTGAACATCAGAGAAAAAAAATCTTTTTTTGGTACCGCATTGGGGAATTATATACATACAGAATGCAGACTGCGGGTTTTAATTTATTTTAGCTTAAAATCGTACAGTACATTTGTAACGTTTTAACTGGAACACGTGTGTATATTTGAATATGCATGTAAAGTAGTGTGTCTGTATGAAATATTATGGAAAATAAAACGGAGACACACTTACCTCAGAGAGAATCCAGAGAAATAAGAGATTGGATAATAGGTACATATTTGTATGTTTCTGATTTTCATTCATAGCACAAGAAAAAAATCTCGACATCACTTTTGCATCTTTTTGCACAAAATCCGTTTAAAATCTTTGCACTGAATAATTCTGTTAGGGTTTTTTTTTTTTTCCTTGTTCAGGCTATTTAAATCCTACGTCAATTTGAACAAGTATGTTTGTAGTCCACTCCATTTTATTAGAATGTATTTCCAATAATCCCACTGCCAATACACGGCTAGCTGTGCACTGATAGGGAGCTAGTTGAGTCTACTAACTGTTAACTAAACTGACTACCTGTACACCGCGATCTCAGCCTAAATATATGCCCCGCAAATCCAGTCATTCACATATAAAGAATACGGAGTGAGCTCTTTTCTGTGCTATTCAATGGATCAACGACTAGGGTTAAAGGTCAAGGGTGACATGATTTCTTCCAATCTGCGAGACTAGTACGACATGCGATTAATGGTGACGATACAAGCTTTTGCTTTACCTCGACAAATAACAAATAGAGTATTTTCTGCCTGAGATGTCGGAAGATTTTTGAAGTAGATTAGTATTAAACAGGCGGTAAGAACAAACGTTACCGAACGAAAACATATTGTAAACGACGCTCAAAACACTGACATTTAACTCAGCCGTCCCTTGAGGCCTGCTATGTTCGTTTTTCATTTCATCATACTATTATATGGGATACGTTAGGTATTGTATATTTTCCATCCATCCATCCATCCACCCGTCCATCCATCCGTCTGTCTATATATCTATCTACATAAGCACACAGTTTCACTAACTATACCATATAGGGATTCTCCTGATATGGTGGAAAATTACATTTTAAACATACAGTCGAAATAACGATGTATTCCATAATATAATATAATATGATGTTCACCAATCAAGAAAGCGTAGACACCACAGTTTAAGAAGTACACATTACTCTTCTGATACAAATACCGCTGTGAACGTAACATTGCTCAACCATTTCCGTCCATTCGAGAAACAACATCGGAAGTAGTTGTAGGAACACATACATTTGATGGGTTTGTTGATTCGCCTCTGGCGGAGTGCACTACATTCGTTGGGATAACAAAGGCCGAGGATGTTCTGCTTTTAACTTTAGTCTCCTTCTATTGCAGGGGTGCACAACATTTTTCGGCCAAGGGCCAGATTGCATTTTCTAAGACCACTCGAGGGTAGCAATGACGACGTTACATGTTCTATACAACTGCGACTTGGTAAACGAAATTAACGTTAATAAATGTTGTAATAAACTACTGCCTGACATGAAGGTTTTATATACTTTTATTTTTACATGTAAAAGTGAAGACTCAATGGATTTCTAATTTCTTTAATATAATTACCGTTCACGGACCAGATTTCTGTGTTGTTTTAATTTGCCAGGAGGGCCGGACAGAAAACGTTCGCGGGCCGGCCGCGGCCCACGGGCCACGTGTTGTGCACCCCTGTTCTATAGCCATATTGTACCATGTGAACAAAAGTAGTTCCGAATATAGTTTTCAATGGCAGCAAATTATCTCCGACTTTTCTGTCTTGACGAAAAATGCCGTGATGGTCCAACTGATGCAGCTGCTGAAGGAAGGGTTTGTCCACTTACAAAAAGTCTAAAAGTTATGAAACTAGGAGCTTGAGTTTGAAGCTTGCTCCCCATCTAGCTCTTTATTATCATTTGGCACAAACTCTTGGGGTCAAACTAGAGCTCATATGCCATCCATAGATACACACAATAAGCGTCTCTTTCATCTGAAATTATCCTTAATTATTTATTTAAGGATACGTATTTCAGTTGATACAGCAAAGATACCGATAGAAGGTCAACACAGAAGTTTTCTTTGATAAGGTCTCCAAAGAAGAATATCGACTCTCTTGAAAGATATGAAATGAACGTCGTATATAAATGGCTTAATCCTAAACATTTCTATTTGAATGGATTATATTTTTTTTTACTGCGGGGATAACAGACGGTTTGCTGAGAAGTACGAAGATGTCAAAGGCAAAAGGTCAGAGTTCAAACTTTTCTGAGTGCTTTGGCAAATGTTTGTACACAATACACCATGCATTATCGTTGTTCTTAAATTATCAATCAGTAGACACATGGATTGTACATCAAACCCCTACAAAAACCAGCTCATTCAAACAAAATACGGTATAATAGTGTAACATAATACTTCATAAATATTATAATCATTATGACCAGTGTTTAAATGGTCCTGTGACAAATTTTAAATCCTGTGGAACCCTAGAATCATCTGCGTTACAGGACATTCCGACAGCGAGGTAATAACCAGTAATCCCCTTCCCCCCCGGGAGATAACTGAATATTACCAGCGAGTGCAAAGAACGGTACTTGCGTTTGTTACAATCAAGCCGCTTCATGTAACCCCAAAACCCTCAAAAAAGGAATAAAAATGAAAAGGAACAAAAAAAGGAAAAAATGCAACATTATCTGCATTCATATGTCTTCTGATCCTTCTGTTATGCATACACATTCATTGTTACACAGCTGTTATATCTAACAGAACTTTACAAGTTTCTGCACATACCAATTTACCTTAGTGCTTGAAACTATGAAAGTCTCATTCAGGACGGACTTTTTTTCGGTGTGAATATGGTAAATAAACTGAATCAAAAGGAGCAACAAAAAATTGCCGAATGACACTCAGTTAGGTAATACATTACATATCACTTTCTTCATTTCAAAGCAAGCCATTTTTAAACTTTGCACACTTTGAAGTCCACCCTTTTATTATCAACATAGATTTCAACCTTTTAATCAAAAGTCAGCTGCGACCATGGTAACATGTTTTTTGCCTGATCCTGATTCCATTCAGCCTCCAGGAAAGCAAATTGTGTTCTAAGTTCTGTGAGACCCTCGTTTGGTGACCAGTCCGAATCAAGCTCTTATAGTTGCATGCCACACATATTTCAACTTCAAAATATCTGATTAATTTACATAGCAAGCTACGAGTCTGACGTCCGTTAGAAGTTGTGTGATGTGGGTGTTCAGTGAGGTGTAACGTTTGGACCAGATTTGTTTGCGACAATGAAAGTATAAGTATAGTGTCTGTCTTAAGTATTTGAATTTTTCAAAGCAGTAAAAACGTATCTGTTATATGAGATATTGTCTTTCTGCAAATCAGTTTGAAAGCAAAAAAGATAAATTGACTTTTTTTTAAAAGAAATTTTAAAGAAACATTAAATTAATTGTTTGTAAATATATACATTACATTAAAAAAAAAAAAACAATTAAAAGAGAAAACAAAGCTGATAAAAAAAAAATTGTTTAGACAGCAAAGTTATCAAATGAGTTACAAAAATGGAAATTAAATTTTCAGCGCTAACAGCCCTGAAATGTGGCCCTGTAATTGGAAAATACCGTTTCTGAGAGTCTTTGCCTCTCGAAAAAGTTGGTTGATATCTGTGACGATGACGTAGGAAATTTCTTAAGATACTCTTTATCCCGGTGTTGTTGTATGAATTAATCTTGGGATTCTTTGATGGATATATTGGACATGTCCTGATGAAGTCTTACAATCACCATCTAACTGCATGGGAGGATCCAAGCTAATCCAACATTTCAGTTTTCTCCACTATGCGGCCTTGCCATCACTATCTAACTGCATGGGAGCATCCAAGCTAATCCAGCATTTCAGTTTTGCTCCCACTATGATTCCTACAATCACCATCTAATTGCACGGGAGCATCCAAGCCAATCCAGCATTTCAGTTTTTCGCACTATAAGGCCTTACCATCACATTCTAACTGCATGGGAGCATCCAAGCTGATCCAACATTTCAGTTTTTCCCACTATGAGGCCTTACCATCACTATCTAACTGCTGAAGAGCATCCAAATTAATCCAACTTTTCCGTTTTGTTCCCCCTATCAGGACCGAACTAAAAGAGATCACATATGCTTCTTTAATCTCCCATAGCCTACGATGCATGTAAATTGAGTGAAAAACGCTAAATATGGAGATGTCACCATGAAATTAAATGTGAAAACAGAGAAATAAAAACTTTCTGTAGTGACATTCAGAAATATGAAACAGTAAAAACTGAACTAAAGTAACTATTAATTCTCAGAATATATGGTATTTTCACAAGTATGGTTGCTATAGTATTTAAAATAGTAGGTTAAATACGTTACGAGAAATACCAACTATTATAAAGTTTACGACAGTCTGGTAGGTTTAATCGTTTGCATAACATTGAGTACATTACGGCATACATGGGTGCAGGGTGGCAAAGATATAAACCAAAAGATATTGCAAGAAGCAGACAACTTCACTATGGACATAGCATTTCTTGATATTTAAAATGCATACAGCCTAATCAGTGCCAGTAAGATGGTGCACCTAAGTCCTCTAGCCTCAACTATATTCCCATGTAGATACAATTACAATGCCATGGATGCTAAATGCTTCAACCATATAGATACAATTAAAATGACATGGAAGCTAAATAAGAAACATTATTTCCTAATATAGGACATTTATATGTAAATTTCAGATTACCCGTCAACGATCACTCAAAACAAAAAGGCCCGCAGTAACATCATACCATATGCCACAAAGCCACGCTATTGCAATCGATGTCTTAACCAAAGTAAACAACAGAAAGGAATGCATTTTGTGGATGATGTGCGTACGTTGTCGTGTTTATCTTGATCTAAGTTGGTAGGATCATAAAAAGTGCATTTCTTACCTGTTACACATATTTCGTTTTACGCGTCCCATTATCTGACAGATACAAATAATTAGTAGATAGGCTAAGTGGGCTGAACTATGGAGTCTTCGTAGCTATCGTCTCATTAAGTGCCATGTAACAGTATTCATAAATAATTAAATACCATGTAGCCGTAATGACAAATAATTAAGTGCCATGTAACTATATTAATAAACAACTAAGTGCCATGTAACTATTAATAAACAACTAAGTACCATGTAACTCTATTAACAAACAGCAAAGTACCATGTAACTGTATTAACAAATAACTGTATTATTAAACAACTAACTATCATGTGACTGTATTAATAAATAATTAAGTACCATGTAACTGTATTAATAAACAATTAAGTGCCAAGCAACTGTATTAACAAACAACTAAGTGTCATGTAACTGTATTAATAACTAATTAAGAACAATGTAACTGTATTAATAAACAATTAAGTACCATGTAATTGTATTAATAAACAATTAAGAACCATGTAACTGTATTAATAAATAATTAAGTACCATGTAACTGTATTAATAAATAATTAAGCACCTTGAATATGTATTACTAATAAATATCATGTAACTGTATTAATAGATAATTACGCATCATGTAACTGCATTAATAAATAATTAAGTACCATGTAACTGTATTAATAAATAAGTAAGCACGATATTATTTTATTAACAAGTAATTAAGCACGATATAACTGTACTAATAAATAAGTGAGTAACATGTAACAATTAATTAATAATTAAATGCCAAGTAACTGTATTAATAAACAATTACGTACCACGTAACTGTATTAATAAATAAATAATTAAGTGTAAAGGGGTGTGTGTGTGTGTGTGTTGAGTGGTGAGCGCACCTCTCTAAATGATTTGGCGATCGTTATCTAGAGGATGACCTCTCTCGATGTTATTGCCCAGTGTGAGTAGATAGATAGACTATTGACAGAGAGCTAAGCTAGACTATTGTTGAGAAACAAACAAATACAAGCCCCTTTAAACAATAAAATAAAATAAATTTAATTAATTAATACATAAGCAAACATTGCAATTACAATCCAACCGATTTACATTAATGGAATTTAATAGCAGTGTTCAATTTACGGATTCGTTCATCATAGTAACGAGTGGTGAAAAGAATACAATGTCCACGTCTGACTTGCATCATCTGGCGTCGTTCTCTCTTGACTTTGTGTATTCCACGTCTAGCGTGTATGCTTGGTTCTTCCTCTTGACCCTTCTATTCTGAGCTCTCTATTTTCGGACTTTCCTCTTGGACTTGTTCATCGGGCTTCTCGGGGAGGATATAGAAAGCTGTTCCCTTAAATGACAAGATTACGACTAAAGCTGTATATGTTTCATCACCTATACGTATATATAAGATCTCTCACTTCCGTTATTCAGAAACGTAAATAGCTATCCACACTGCATAAATTCTGACATAATGTGACCTTAACGATTAACGGCCCTTACAGATATACTGTATTTGAGGTAAGGTACAATCGTTATCTATAGTTACAAATGACCATTGAAATATACCAAGTCTGAGCTTAATTAAACAGTTCATCGCCTTTGCTCCACGCCTGGCTAGAAATTAACACGTCCGGTGTATACAACCATGTTGCCGTATATATCTGCATATGTTACTATACGACTTCTTACACCTAGCTAGTCAGTTCCACTCAATAAGGGGGCCCCGAGTAGCCGAATGGTCTAAAGCGCTGATCGTTACGGATCACTGCCATCTCACCTCTGTCTTCGTGAGTTCGACTCCAGGCTCGGCTAACGTGGGTACGTGAGAAAGCCTGCCAGTAGCTTCTCGTCGGTCGGTGGTTCTTCCCGGGGTTTTCCAGGGTTCTTCCTCCACCATTAATACTGGCCGCCATGTATAGCCTATCTTGTGCTGAAAAATGGCGTTAAACCCTATAACAACAACAACAACCACTCAATAAGATAAATGCTCGATTACTATTGCATAAGATTCACTTAATTCTAGCTTACAGTAACCAGTAACCTGCAAGATCATTTGAGCATTACAAAATCATATATAAATATGCAATTATCGTTAACTCACGATAACCAGTATCATCCTACAGACAAAGGAAATTAATTCTAAAATCCTTATAAAATACCACACATTTGAATATTTGGATTATATGCAATCCGTCAATTCTATCAATGAACTAATAACCGTAAAATTAAAGAAATAAATTGCATAAAAACACTCTAACATATCAACAGATTCTATGAAATTGAATAAATGGCACATATTATGGATCATAGTCATATCAAACACGTTTGCATAAAACCAAACAACAAAATAGAAAATTACATGGAAATTAAAATTGCGTACCTTAATGCTGTTTCTTTTCCACACAATCGTGTGTCCTAGCACTATAGCCTGTCTTTTCCTTTCAAGACAGCTGTCTGGCCCCTTTACTTTGTTAACGAGGGAAACTCTATTCTCAGGTTTTCACCGGAGTCTCAAATTCGACTTCTCGCAAGCAAAATTGGACTAAAGAATTCTGAGGCAAGTCGCTACTTTAAACTCAGATTACTTGCAAAGTGTACGCCTTAATTTTAACTGACCAATCGAAACAACTGTTCCTAAATTTTCTCCAGAATAATCATGTCTTTCATCAGATTTTGACAACCTAGAATATGATGCAATTAGCTTTACTTTGAAGATCAATTATTTGACATGCGGTCCTTTACGAACATATACGGTCGTAGTTCTAATGTACTCTCTGCCAATATACCGTTACGATGACTGGATCAATTCCACTGAAGCTTAAACGTAGGCCCTTTTATGTTTCACATATGAAACAAGGGAAATATCAAAGTGAACTTTCTCAAAGACTTTTCTGTGGCTTGTCTATGATAAAATTTTAATGCACAATTTATTCAACTTTAGCATCCAGTATTTCTTCAAAATTCGACACATTACATTAAGTAACATGTAACTGTGTTAATAAATAATCAAATGCTATGTAACTGGATTAATAAATAATTACGTACCATGTAGCTGTATTAATAAATAATTACGTACCGTGTAACTGTATTAATAAATAATTAAATGCCATGTAACTGTACTAACAAACAATTACGTACCATGTAACTGTATTTATAAACAATTACTTACCATATAACTGTATTAATAAATAATTCCTGGAAGTATAATAGCATATATATTTATTACTAACATGTCACATCATCATCATCATCATCATCATCATCACATAATTTAACTGCTTTAATCTGTACAGAAACCACAAAAACAAAAACAAAAATCACACAACGGTCTAAATGCCCCCAGGCACAAAAATCAACTAGAATGATGTTTTCATTTTTCTTGGATAGAGGTCACTCTCTGACGTATAGTGGAAAGAAGATTGAAAACGAGACTGTAAGAAGCGAGTTGGTAGACCAACTATCTCAATTAAACTGATTTTAAAAAAATAATTTTATACATTCCTTTTACAATTTTGTAATGACACATACAAGAAGTGTGAGAATCTTTCTGAGATTTGAGAGCCCTAAAATAAAGGCCTCCGATCACACTTACTTACCTTCCAATATAAAGGCTCTGATCACACTTACTTACCTTCCAATATAAAGGCCTCCGATCACACTTACTTACCTTCCAATATAAAGGCCTCCGATCACACTTACTTTCCTTCCAATATAAAGGCCTCCGATCACACTTACTTTCCTTCCAATATCAAGGCCTTCGATCACACCAGCTTTCTTTTGAATACTATGCATATACATTCAGCACTGCACATTTATTTCAATAACTAATGTGACCTTGTACAATCTAATTCACTTTTGTGCATGAGATCTTCAAGGACACATCAACGGCTGACGGGCAATTTTTTTGCGTATTAATACGGGAAACAGAAGTAGCAAACAAGGGCCCGAATGACATGCAATTTGCATGACACTTTACATATCACGGTGTTCGTTACAGAACAGACAATTCTAAAAGCCTATTCAGTTTTGTAGACTTTGAAGTCTACTCATGTACTATCACTTAATATTTAACGAGTATTCAAGTTCTTTCAGTTCTTCCCTACTGATCACTTTCCTTGGTGCAACGTGCGGTATAGATTCAATAGATACTGATTATCATGGGATTAATGGGGTAGGCACTATATAGATTCAATGGATATTGATTATCATGGGATTAAAAAGGTAAGTAATATATAGATTCAATGGATACTGATTATCATGGGATTTAAGGGGTAGGTGCGATATAGATTCAACGGATACTGATCGTCATGGGATTAAAGGAGTGGGTACTTTATAGATTCAATGATACTGATTATCATGGGATTAAAAGGGTAGTTATTATATAGATTTAATGGATATACTGATTATCATAGGATTAAAGGGGTTGGTACGATATAGATTCAATGGATACTGATTATCATGGGACCACTCCGGTGGCCTAAATAGAGCGCTGGCCTTGTTTGCGGAAGATCGCGGGTTCGAGCTCCGGCCGAGTTAAATCAAAGGCTTGCAAAATGGTACAAGCAGCTACCTCGCTTTGCGTTCAGGATTAAGAGGTTAATGTTAGGACTGCTCTTACTGGTGTCAGGATAACGTGACTGGGTGGAACATGATGCTACATGTCTGCGGCATGATGCCCCAGTGCTAGATATCAATATAAACTGCCACACTGCATACATCGTAGCGATATGACTAAAAAATTTAAAACTACGTAAAAAATCCAAATCAGACACACACACACACACACACACACACACACACACACACAAAAACACACACACACTGATTATCATGCGAATAAAGGGGTAGGTACTCTATAGATTCAGTGGATACTGATATGATAGGATCAAAGTGGTGGATATCATTAGGCCACTTTTTGACTCGAAATAACTCAATTATTCAACAAAATTAGTTGATCTGAAAATGCCATGGCCAAAAAGTGGTCAGCATTTCAAGATCGTAAAAACTGCAGTTGATATCTAAGCAAGAATTAAAAATGACTTCATATGCTAGTGCTTATGACGTCAACATTTTACAAGCAATATGATATTTATACAGAATATAAAGGTATGCGTGGATAATGAATTACTATAATATGTTTTGCTTGTCACGTGTAGACCAAGGAAAAAACAAGAAAATATAAGCCTGTTGGCACGCATTGGTAGATAGCATCTCTATTATGATAAAGTATTTACTACATCTAAACTGACGTTTCTACTATAATGAACACATAAAATAATTTTGACATAAAACAGGTGAAGAATTCTTTATAGACAAGAATTTTCTCCGACATGTTTAAGATTGCACGGCGATAACAGTTGTTACATTGTCTACGATTATGGCATTACAATTTAAACTTTAATAGAAAATTGACTGGAGCAACAAAAATGTTGTTTCGAGTAATCTTAAGCATTTATATCTTGTTTATTTGGATTTTGAAAAAGGGTTTTGCTCCGTTATTTATTTGGATTTTGAACATGTTTTATCTCCACTCTTCCCAAGATATGCTAATGGTCCGCGTTCGGTAAAATGTAAGCGGTTTATACAATCCGTGTAAATCAGTGCTTACATTGGTTACAGTATGCCAGATTGGATTTTTGCATTCAGTTCCCAGACTGCTGGAAGAATCACATGTGGAATCTTTGTGAATATAATACATATTCAGATATGTACGTCTTGATATGTTTAAAAACACAATTATTTACTTTATTAATTCGTTAATGACAAACACACTGCGCTTCGACTGTAATAAATGTCAAATCATTCATCTGCAAACGTTCCAATTATATTTTATCTGCCATTTTCGAAATGGATCTGAATGTTTCGTATCAACCGGTTGCCAGGCAACATGCAACAGTATAATCATCTATCAATGGAACTAGTTGTACATACATCAAGAAATAGATGAAAAAGGTGAAAATGCTAAAGATTTAGGAGTGTGGTCAATATTTACCTGGTAAAGTGGGGATATGGAAGGGATGGGATGGAGATGGGATGGGGTGGGGACGGGCTGGGGTAGGGGGGATAATGATGGTGTATCCTATTTAGACGCAATAATTAATGACCAGTGATCTTATATTCTAATATAGAAAAAACGCAATAAATAAATAAATAAATAAATAAATAAATAAATAAATAAATAAATAAAAGTAAAATACAGGTCAATAAGTGCACAAGTAGTGCCTGGATATGAAATCTGACTCAGAGATAATAGCTAGATATATCTGTAAGATGATTATAAAGTAATTCTATCTCATACCTATCTACCTAGATCCATCCATCCATCCATCCATCCATTCATCTTTTTTTCTAAATTTCCCGTTTCCACTGCTTTCTTAATAGATAATATATTGATTAAAAAAAAATCAATAAAAATTAGAATGCACGACGTGATTGAATTGAAAGTAACATCATGTCAGAAAAGCCCAACTTCGAATGCCTATGGAATGTCTGTTTAGACTGAATTTGACAAAATTTTATTCAATTTGCACAAAGCAAGACCTCGCGAGTATTCAAAGAAAATGCAGTGAACTTTTGTATTGGAACGAAATTAACTATTTTTGTTCCAATCTCTTTCTGCACATATATAAAACTACTGGTCCACGAACTGTTAATGGTAGATACGCAGATACAGACAGACCAGTCTATGGACTGTTAAGGTGGCGTTCTGCAGTTTCATATTTTGCATTCCTCACTGGTTATACTATACTGGCTATTTAAAAAAGACTTTGTATATCTTATATATTGTTAAAAAAGACTTTTAATTCCATTTATTTTGGTTGATGATTTATGTGTATAATATGGCTTATAGATTATACAGAGTTGTCTTAGTTGAGATGTACACCTTTAAAAAACTACTAGCTCCGCTTGGTCTTTTTCACTTCCTGGACTTCAGAGGTAAATTGTAAAAAAGAGCCGATAAACTTTATTTTGAATTTTATGTATATAGGGTAAATCATTCATTGCACCTTCAGAAGCTGGTATTGTCTAGTCTGGAAAAATTCCTTTTCCCTATTTTAATAACTGGTAAAGAGAGTGTACTGTAGACTACTTCAGGCTGACCTTTTGACACAAGGAAGCAGTCATTTTGGTTAGCTGTCTGCTTAGATCATGTACAATTACCACAAGTTCAATATCCAAAGAAATTTCAGACACAGTACGTGAAAGTATCATAGAGGTATACCAACATTCTCTTCACTGTGCATGTTGCAAATATAACGAGCATCACCTTACACCCGCCACTCTTGCAGAAGTTCATAATATCTGTAGGGCGCCCTCTAATGGTGTATATAAAGATATAGCAGATTGGTGTACGGACTGTTAATGGTAGATATGACGATATAAAAGACTGGGAAACCTAACTTGCATTGCAGATACCTCAGCTGGTACAATCAATTAAATTATCTGTGAATAGGATGTTTTCTCTGAAACTTTTGATTTTACTGTCCAAGATGTACAAGAATGTATGCGGATGCCATTTACGGATGTTATGTAGGTTAGTCTAGTTCAGTCTGACACGCGTTGAAAGTTCCTTCATACGAATTAAAGATAACTGGATCAAGCTGATTTCGTTTTGATAGGAACTAATAATAATTAAGTCAAATCTTTTAAAGAAATCTTTCAAATATTTACACACTGTTTTCTGAGTGTAAATAACGAATACAAAGATGAGGCTCTAAGCTGTTTAGTTAAAACCATTGCTGATTCTGCAGAAACTTTTACCGCCACAAAAACAGTTAAACAGTCGAAGACAAAGTGCAACGAAATTCCGCTTGTTACAAGATGCCAGGTTGCAAATAAACGGCCTTGCCGACCGTACTCACATTTAGAAGGCTTAGACCAAAAGATCCATTAAAATACTATAGATGGTGAATAAGTTTAGTTTACAACTGTTGCTATAGACAGATTTTTCAATTATCACCCTTTGAATCGATAGGGTCCGCTTGGAGCACCACTGCTGCGTCTGCCATTACATTACTGCAAAGCACCGTAAACAACCTAAAACTTACCCTGAAAAGTGAAATGTCTGAAGCAAGATGTTTAATGCCTGATGTATTTTGCAATATAAATGAATGGACTGACGACATGAGACAGTGGCCAAATGTCATGTACGGCGACATCTACAACTATTTAATCCCATCGAAAGCAGCAGATGGAAAAGAAATGAAGAACATTAAAAGCTTGCAAAGTTATGACTACTTCCAGCGTGGATAGCATAATACATGGAATTGGGAGAATAAAATGATTATGAAAGGAGAAATACGCCCATTATAATTAGTAAATAAAGGAAACAAAGCTTACTTTAATTGTAACGTGGATGGGGGTTGTTGAGAATGGGTAGTGTACATCTATGGCGGGGAAAGGACACTCGTGCAGTCATGTCGGTGTTTTGTTTTGGAAAATTGAACATTCTGTGAGAAATAATCTTACTTGGGTCAGTTGTACTGATAGGACAACTTAGTGGAACAGAGGTACGAAGAGAAATGTTGAACCGAAACCCTTTGCAAATATTAAATTCAGAAAACCCAAAACTGGTGACAGCCCAATTAAAGATGAGAGAGAAGTAGTACCTGTTGCCCGAAACACACCATTTTATTTGACAAAGTCAGAGGTTAAAATTGCTGTTGACAATTCACCACTTAAAGCTGTATTTCAAAGTAAAGGAATAACAACGAACAAACATTTCATAAGTGATCCTTCGAACTGTACAGGTAACACATCACTTCATGATCATATCAGTCATGAAAGCCTATCTTTCTGTGGGATATTTTTAACATTTTTCAGAAGCATGCACGCCTGGATGCCAATATATTAATAAACTGCAAAATGAAATTGTTAATCAAAGAAAAAGTCCTTTGTGGAGAGACTCTCGAGAATTGAGAATGACAGCTAGCAATGCACACAAAATACCCATTAAAGAGATAACAGATTGCATCAATTTCATAAGGGATCATTTACATTAACAATTTTTTGGTAACAAATTTTTCAAAATATGGACAGGACAGTGAGGTTAAAGCAAAAGAATTTTAAAATTTAAATGTAGAGACTGTAAGTGACTGTGAGTTGTATGTATCATTGGAGCAAAAATGGTTATGTGAAAGTCCTGATGGGATTTTAAATGGAGATACTTTGCTAGAAATTAAAAGTCAATTTCCTAATTCTAAATGGACAGTGTTAGAGTAACTCTTTGCAAGTGGCAAATATGATGTAAACTTTGTAAAGAGTGAAAATGGAAATGTATTAAAAGTTAAAGGAGGCAGAGGATTTTATTTACAAGTTCAATTGACTATATTTTGTACAGGGTTGAGAAAGTGGAAACTTTTTATCTGGCATAATGAAGACGACAACAAGTTTGTAGATGTTTAATATGACAATCACTTTGTGAAAAATCAGATATTGAGCCTTCATGAATTTTTGTAGAAGAAGACGATGCCACGTTTAGTTGATGAACTAGAACAGGACTATCTGATGCTTTTTGAGCATTAAAAAAAATTAACGAACCTTTCATTGGGATGAGTAACGTCTGCTTTGCTTTTGCATGACACGTCATATTAAATGTGTACTGCGATACACAAATATGCCATATCTGATTAATACTGATGATGTGTTCAACGTATTTATAATGCTTAAACGAGTTGGACGTTACATGGAATATACATGTTACACATTATCATGTCTGTCATTTATGCATGAATATATATATATATATATATATATATATATATATATATATATATATATATATATATATATATAATGGAAAAAGTCAGGTTAACTATCACAATACCTGAAACCAAATGGAAAAATAATTGTAGCTTAAGAATACCTGACCATGACACTAAAGTTGTAAAGAATTGACGTAGGTAATTAACAACCCTACATGTTTCAATTTAATGAATAGTGACACTGAATACATGATAAATCATAACGTGCACTAATTGTATCATTTAATATATCTTCTCTTACATCAACAAGTGCAGCACACGCAATTAAAATGTCATCAGAAGTTTAAGAGATGAAACTGGGACTGTAGAACTTAAAAGTTTCAACACTTTGAGTCCTCTAATATCTCTTTCTACACGGATTCTTACATGTGCAATTCACCGTGTGAAAGCAAGTAACACCATTTGCACTTAACTGGGGTTTGCTTTTAGTAAATGCAGAAATACTGAGCCCAACCCTCACGGGAAAGAGCAGGTCCTCTATTGTAAAGCCACTGTCTGCAATGATTTCATCGCATGGCAAGAGATATTCAGGGAACTACTTTTTTGAACAATAAATTTGTCACTAGTTCTACCACCAAATGCGTTAGATATGAACATTATTTGACCATGTGGAGAAATTCCAACAAAATATTTGGCAGTGTTATGAGCTTCATAGTTGCTGTACGTCTCTCCTCTGCTCTTTAGAGTTGCTGGCCTTTGAATGTAAGTTTCAGCACAATCTATAATGCATGTTGTACGAGGGCATTTTTCTCAGAAAGATTAAGGACAACATCAATTTATCTGCCAATACTGGAATCCAAGAATTAACTGTTTTAGAAACCAGACTTACTGAAATTCCAAATTTTGACTCAGGACCATATCCTTATATATACGATTCAATTTACCTTTCATCAAAACATCAAAACTAATATTATTTGATCTTCTAATTCTAACCGAAAGTAAAAAGTGTTGAACTGAACTGTACAGTTTACCAATGTGAAGGACACCTGATTATTTACACCTGTATACAGCAAGGCATCACAGTTATTAAAGCTGATAGAGTTTTGGTCTGCACTCTTTTCTCATTTGTCAAGGTTATCTTTGTGTAAATTATGTTTGAAAGTCTGTCTACTCATTTGCATATGATTGTTCACTTTGTACTTTAATGTCCGACTCAAGGACACTGGACTGTTCGTAAACATGAATCTCAGTTGCATGGGAAAGTTCTTTTACTGAAGCATCTAATATTTCCAGGTCTGAAGGACCTTGCATTCCGTGTTCAGACTCAACATCAGTTTCTATCCATTTTCGTTTTCTCACTTCCGTATCTTCTTTGAAAATCTTGCGTCTGCTGGGAGTTACTTTATTTTCATATCCCAATTTAAGCTTTGCAAATGGATTTCTTTCGGTCGACCTTCCATCTTAAAAATTTTCTGAACAAACAAACACCTTTTGCGGTAGCATTTTTCTGTTTAAAGTTTTCATCCACTCGAGTTTCAGATTCCCATCTGACGGCAATATGTGAAATTTTTGTGAAGAACTAAACACGCACATTGACTGTGTATTTGTTTGTATGTTTCACATAAGGATTCTTTCCATATTTTTATTTTTCTTGAGTTGTTTGTACATCCATTAACTGCACAAGAAGTTCCACTACCTATTTTATATTTTGCTTTTATATCCATTATAAAAACATCAATACATATACAATCGAGAAACACTAAGTGTAAACACAAAGCAGCTGATACTGCAACAGACGAATTTACAGGATTGCAACGGCTTATGTACCACGTGACAGAGAATGGCAGCATCCATGAAAATTGGCTCATTGCCAGATAAACTTGCGATAGAATAAAAATTATGGTAATAGAAGGGAGAAATTATAAGAAAGCGGAAAAGCTATTTTGGAGTTTATTGAAAAGTTGTTCAAGCATGTTTTACTTTTATTGCATGAAAATTGTTTCTATAGTTTAGCAGGTTTTTTCCCGCAATTTTTAGAATTTGAAACGCTTATCTTTTTCAGTATGATTAACTCTATCGTCCAATAACTGAATTAGAGGTTGTAAATGACTTAAGATATTGTAACGCTTCAGGACCTGACGATATCCCTTAAGAAGTTTAAAACTTGCATTTCACAGCAAGATTCCTTTCCTGCTTGTTTTGTCCAGTTCAAATATGCGATTGTGGAACGTTTCCGTTGGATTGGTCAGACTTATTTATGGTAACTTTGTAAAAAAGGGTTATGTAAACAACCCGAAGAGCTATAGAAAAAACAATGCATGTTGTAGGTAAAAAGTTTTACATCCGTTTTTGATTCCTGGCTATCACAGTATATGAATTCTAAGAAGGTATTTATAGAATACCTAGAAGGTAGAAGAGGCTAGATATGGAGAAACAAAATATGCAATTATTGAAACTTTTTACCCTCCGCACTTTAATTACGCAATATGGAAGAGGAAATAGCGAAATGTTGTACTGCTTATTATTTTATTGCTTACGTCTTGAGAATAATTGATACGCTTAACTTTCATTTGTCTTTCATATCCGCAAAGCTAGAGTTGAAGTGAGGAAAGGTACTTTTAATTTCAATTCTGGACAATAAATAAGAAAGGGAACAGTTTATTATTTCAATACACACACATACATTTTCGCTGACTTCATACGAGAAAAGCTGGCATCGTTCCGCGTATGATTTCGACAACTGCCGTTAACTGTGTTTTAATCATTTTTTTTTATCGATCAGTAGGGTTTGTCTTAATTGTATTGCTTGAATACAAATTTACAAAGAGCATTGCTCTCTAAGAGACAAATTATCCTTCCTGGTTGGCCACTATTTAATAACATTGCAAGCTATTTCACAAAATTGCTTTCTCCGTGGTAGCACCTAAAAATAGCTTCAAAATTTGGTTGCATTTTCTCCTGTGTGTCTTGCTCCAGGGTATAATTTGTCTCACATGACATCAGCCTTAGTGGAGTGTCATGCGATACCATTGTTGAAAAATGCACAAACACAGGTACTCACTTGCCATAATCATACAGAATTAAGCACTATGGTATTTGGAACTACTTAGAATGCATGCCTAAAATTAACCATTACTACCATAACAGTTTTAAGCTTCAAAGGCCATTTCTGGAAATGCAAAACTGGAGAGATATTAGTTATCAACTCTCGGACATGAACTAAATACTGGATTAGAAAAGAAAAGCATACTAGCTCTAACAAATAACTTAGTATACAATATGGCTAACTTCTTAATAATAGTGGCGTTGTGCAATGACGTATTCACGAGTTAGACTAAAATATGAAACTTTGATGGTATGGAACAAACGGTAGCAACAGAAACATATGTTTGTTAAACAAATCACCTAACTTGAAAAGAAATATGCCATAATTTTGGCAAAAACACTTGGGAGTCAGAGACAGTGTCAGAAAGTTATTTGCATGTGTTTCCCAATTATAAAAATATTTAAGCTGTTGTGAATGGTGAAGTTTAGCAATGGCCAAATTCACTGCGAATAATTGGTATAATCGTCTTATATGGCCAGTCCATGAGTCAAAGCATGCTTTATGACTCTCAGTGTCACCTTGAAAGGACAAATCAGACTCGTGGCATTAGCAAATGGCAAATATATGCTCGAGTTTATAATTAATGACAACGCATTACTCTAACTCTCGTGCTAGTGCCTGACATTATTACCACGGTCCCAATTAGTTTCAAAGAACCAAACCACCCGCGTGTTCTATGAAACACCATGAAGAAAACACATTAAAGTAAAAGCTATACATTCAAATTTTGTAATCAGTAGTGTAGAAGAACAGTGCTACAAATTCATCATTCGCCTATCCTTTGATTTATAACGTTTATTCACAACGGTTCACAAGTTACCGCACGGGAAGCGTGATAAAGTCACATTATTATGACTAGGGGTAAAAGCGAATGGATCAGATAGTATCACGTTTTCCATACAACTTATGCCGATTCGGAAGTATGTATAGGACATAATGGGACACCATGGAAGCATGGAAGTATTGAAAATAATGTGCGGAACTTAAATGGACAGACTAGTATCCTTAAGAGAGTGAGCACTACTGTCAAGGTGGTTGAAATATTGGCTGAGAAAGTGGCTAATATAATAGATGAAAAAGCAACTGAAGAATTACTGTCTAAACTATTATTTAATGTAATTTAGTCAATTCCTGTAACCGAATCTATAACTGAATATATAAACCAGCCCATAGCTGATCCAAAGACCGTGCCCAAAACTGATCCGAAGGCCGTGGTTATAGTTGATCCTATAATGTCGTGGCCATAACTGATCTTAAGGCTGTGCTTATAACTGATCCTAATTTCATGTCATAAATGAGCGTAAGGCTGTAACCATAACTAATCGTAAGGCCAAAACTGATCCAAAGGTCGAGGCTATAATTGATTCTAAGGTCGTGTCATAAATGAGCGTAAGGCCGTGATCATAACTGATCGTAAGGCCAAAACTGATCCTTAGGTCGTGGCTGTAACTGATTCTAAGGCCGTGCCATAAATGAGTGTAAGACCAAGTTTGTACATAATAATGCACCTAAACCAATCAAATTACCTGCCAAGTATAAAAGGATTAAATGTACACATCTTCGTAACAGAGCATGTCAGTTATATCTAGTGGAAAGGGTACAACAACTGCTGGTTTAGTAGAAGCTGGGATAGTAACAGTGTTTATTGTTTATTTAACTTCTAGATGTTTTGAAACAACTGTATTAGAATTGTTTTTTCTAAGGCATTGAGAGATAAGATGGTTTATCCCAAAGTCTTAAAACATGATGCGATAGTTGTCCATACAGTATGCAAAATTAAATAGCACTAATGATATGGCGAGTGTGTTCTCATCTTTATTATGGAGAGGGGGAGATGAAAGAATTGCCGTATGGGTTTGGACGCTTAGGAATTAGAGAAACACACACACACACACACACACACACACACAGTTATTTTGATCAGCTGGGAAACAATAACGGATATTATTCAAGTTTACTGGACTGGAGCCCATACGTGTTAAACATGTTTGTCACGGCGATTTCATAGGAGGTGAATAGTCCATATAAACAGTTATAAAGAAGTGCGATGAATAAACTAAAGATCGCCATTAAAGATGAAGATGGGAAAGTTATAGATTTTCATGTCACCCCAATTACATATGTATTTCAAGTTATGTAAATGAGAGAAACAAGTTTCAGAGGTTTTGCTGATATTAATCCAGTAAAAGAGAAAAGTACAACTATAGGCGTAATAAGTGGTGACTTCAAAGTCAACAGGAATCTTCTTATTAATGTAGCAGTTCATGAAGATAAATTGGATGCTGGTCCTAGAACCCATCTTCATAAGCGAGTTGACACTCAATACGTAGGACTTTGAGGAATAGCATACTGAGTGATATCAAAACATGGCAAGAACAAGTTGGTAATAAACTGAAAACTGTAAAACAAAGTTAAAGCGTGAAAACAAACCAATACTCAGAAATTCAGAAACAATTGGACGAATACTAGAAGAAAATCTAAGATGCCCCATATTTCTTTACCAGGCGACGAAACACTGTATATATAAAAATCGTCAGAGAAAGACCTGGAAAATAAGCAAAAAATAACTGCAACCCACTCAACCAAGGATAATTGCTGAATTATCTGCTTCAGAGAGAGAGAGAGAGAGAGAGAGAGAGAGAGAGAGAGAGAGAGAGAGAATTAAGAATTCTGTGGAAAATTATAATACTTCGCAATCACAACTTCACCAATTGAAGAACGGATAATGCAATGATTAAAAAAAAAAAAAACAACAAAAAACAAAAAACAAAAAAACAAAACAGAACGATTAATGGAATTGAAAAGTTAGTTGATAATCTAGATCATTGGTGAGAAAGTCAGTTGATGACTTCCAAGCTTTGGTGATAAAGATGTTTGATGACTTCCAAGCTTTGGTGATAAAGTTGCTTGACGATTTAGAGCTTTGGTGATAAAGTTGGTTGATTGCTTCCAAGCTTTGTTATAACTCATGACCGTTTGCAATTTCCGAAGAACACGAATAACTTTGAAGAAGTCAATAAAAAGATAGTGTACTTAATGAAATAGGTCAATGTTAATTAAAGATACTATCAGATAGATGAGGATAACCTACGATCTATCAATACCCAATCTCTGCAAAGCTTACATAATCAAGCTTTGTCAACTCTCAAACATGAACTAAATGCTGGATTAGAAAAGATAAGCAAACAAGCTTTAACAAATAACTTACATATGGAGAACTTGTTAAAAATATTGACGATTTGCAATGATGTATTGACGAATTAGACAAAAAGATGAAGCTATTAAGGAAAGTTTAGATGATATGGAACAAAAGGTAGCAGCAGAAACAGATGATTTAAAACAGATCACTTATCTTGAAAAGAAACACCTTACAATCAGTACTAGCATTCGCAGCTTAAAAGTTGAAGTAGACAAACAATTTAGTATTACGAGAACGAACTGATACAGTTAAATCCGAAATAGAAGAAAGAGACATTTAAAACTGGATTAAGCACATGAATTAGTATAAAAGGTATTGCATCTATTACAAAAATTGATTATTTAAAGCAGGAAATCGATAGCTGCACAAAGACGGTTGATGACAAATTAATATTTTGATATGTTATACTGTATGGCTGTAGACTTTAAAGGAATTATATGTTAACAGTGTGTATGAGTGTTCATAATTTTTACAAAAGATGGGAGAGGTATTGTCGGTAAAGGATTGTTCAAAATTGTTCATCTGGAGTTTTCACAACTTGCTTTATGCTCCATCACGTTTAGTTGAACATAAAAACAATAAGAAACCAAAGAACTAATGCAATAAATCATTCATTTACATGGAGCAATATATATATATATATATATATATATATATATATATA
>JAECUM010047577.1:0-11726 GCA_016617855.1 Megalonaias nervosa
GAAAATCCTGACCCACCCACCCCTGCACAAAGTCCTGACCCCTATTGCAAAAAATCCTGCGGGCGCCCATGAATAGCGTGGTGCATTGTACATCGGCCGAAAATGGTGGGGGTAATTGGCCTGAAAAGGATACTTTCGAAAGTATGATTACGTACCAGAGGGAAGCAATTACATGTGAATTTGAGTAAAAGGTATTTGTGCAAACACGTACCGGCACTGGTAAACTGCTTATTTATCAGTCCATTCAAGTTGTGCGCTCCCCTTGTTTTGATCAAGTAGGAACAGTGTTAAAATTTGAACAACCTAATTTTGATTGGATGTGGTGGCTTGCCGCCGCATCCAATGAAATTCACAGACCCGAAGCACAGAGGTATCTGCTCGATACGCCAAGGTGTAGATAGGGTTATCACATCGGAACCTTGGCTAGTGAAGATGAGTTTGTCTGCACTCTAAATATGTTTCAATTCTGCTAGTGTACGGTGAGGACAACGTTTCATTCATCAAAATTTGATACAAATTTAAGAAGAAAAACATGATAAAGTGATATATATATATATATATATACTGAACGACATTATTTTACCCCACCAAGGCCACTGTACAAGCAACAGCTGGACATTTTTCTTTAAATTTGGATGCGGTGTTTTGGCAAACATGTAATGTACTGAAGTTAATTTTTGGTTTCCCATTGTTACAACCAACAAACTAAAGCATACGCGCTCGCGCTTGTGTGTGTGTGTGTGTGTGTGTGTGTGTGTGTGTGTGTGTGTGTGTGTGTGTGTTGAGCTTAACCAGGTGTTTCGCGACAAAATTGACAATAATACATTGAATGTCCACATTAGACGTTTTCAGTTTACCATTGTGTTCTTCAAAAATCACAAGGTCACCTGGGAAAACGCCAACACCATTGCTGGTAAACTCAGACCAGTCCGCTTTAATGGTTAATTGGCTCAGATCCACATCAGCACCATGTTGTGGAGCAGAGTAACTTCCGTAAATGTTAACAGACATGTTGTATAATATTTAATGTACTTTAATTTGAAAGCAATAAGAGCTTGATAATGCTGGTGAACGCTCCAGATAAAGTTTCATTGTGACCACACAGTTGTTTTGATTACGTTTTTTATTTTTGCAAGTTGATTTTCAGTATGACCGACCCTTACTTCGTGATAAGACATTATTATCTAAATATGTAACTAAATGTCCCTATTTAGTGTTGGTCTCCGCTGTTGTATTACGATCGCCTCCTTCACCTTTCTTTTCCATATAGTGTCCTCTGATGTGATAACCTGGGTTTGATTGGGGACGATGGAATGTCCTATCTTGCTAATTTGTTCATGTATGACCGATGACTCTCTACTAATGTGTTCCTTAATCCTCGCTTCTAACACTCTGCGTGTTTACCCGATGTAATCTTTCTCACAAGCATTACATTTGATATAATAAACCACACCATATTTTTTTCAAATTGTCAGCTATGTCCTTCAGATGTGTAAGTTGTTGTCTTAAAGAGTTGTATGGCTTGTGACATACGTTGATCCCATGTTGTCTGAATAGTCTGGCTAGGACTTCTGATGTATCACGGATATATGGCATGCTAATGTTGGTTCTATTTAGGCTACTCCTGGTTTTATGTGGTGTTTTTTTCCGAGCTTTGCTGGCAGTTTGAAAATCCCCTCTGGATAGCCATTTACCCTTAGCGCTGAGTTCACATGTTCTACTTCCTCCAGTCGATCTGTCTCATCAATTACTAGGGACTTATCTCGGTGCATTAAAAATCAAACTACCGACCTTTTGTGTTCCAGATGTTGATTGGAAAAACCGTTCAGGTACTGGTCAGTGTGGATTGATTTTCTATACACAGTGACTTTGGTTGATCCGTCATCATTTACATGTATACACGTATTCAAGAATGATAACTTGCCATTTTCTTCTTGTTCTGAAGTGAACTGGATATGTGATTCAATAGTAGTATATGGGGACACTTTAGCGACAATGGGACCTTAATGTTAAAAATGGGTATATCAAAATTGGCGACAATGGGACTTTAACATGGGGAATACAGGGCCAGCACTTTAGCGACAATGGAACTTTAACATGGGAATACAGGGCCACTTTAGCGTCAATGGAAATCCCAGTCAAGAAGGTCGTGGGTCACTTTGGCGTCAAGGGGAATTTTAAATGGGAAATTTAACATGGAGTGAATGGGGAATTGAACATAGCGACAAGAGATTGCGCCACTTTACGTGTCAATGGGACCTTAACGTTAAAAATGGGTATATCAAAATTGGCGTCAGTGGGAATTTAACATGGGAATGTCACCTGGAGGTCAATGGGAATTGAACATTGGTGACATCATGGGGTTTATAGGCTCAAAACTATTTATACAGTGAAATGTAGTTGTAGGGACAAAGGGTTGATAGGGACAAACATAGACATATAGAAAACAAACAAATACACATCCAAACAAACAAGACGGAAACGCAGAAAAGAAAACAGAGATGTTCCAAAGAAAGACTCACAGATAGAATAGAGACTCCAATAAGAAAAGTCTATTGTATGGGTACAAAACATTTATTCAAGTATATGCATGGGCTCTCTGGCCTGTGCTATGGTCTAAGCACTATCCATTTAATAAATAAACATTTGGACATGAAACAAACCTATTTACAAGTCATTTAGTTCTTGGTTCTAGAAAAATTACTTTTAAAAATTAAAGTTCATGCCTTCAAAAATAAAAAATTTTTTATATACAACGTATATGCATTTCATAAAAGAATGATACCTTTCATACTACAATTAATGTCCATTTTTAAGAAAAAAAGCTAAAACAAAACAAGTAACAAACAATCAAATAGGACAAAGTTCATGTTTCTCTCTATATCCGTCACACACGTTGTTTAAAATCTGGTCAGCTACCACTTGTGTCCCAGCGTAGATGTTTCCCATCTCGTACTCACTTTCATTCGTAAATCTGCTGTTATGTCCATTGTGTTAAGTAAACTTATCGATAAGCAGATCAGTGGCGGTTATTGTCTTCTTCCCATGGAGTTACAACGTACGCCATATGAATGGTCACTTTTCCATCGGTGATGTCAAATTTTTCTCTCATCGTCTGCACGTCTTCAATAGCCCTCAATAGTTTGAAAGAAGTTAATTCTGCAGGTGTACTAAACCCGAGACATACAGGAGAGTTCAAACTGTCGTGATACATAGACAGGCTCAAACGACCTCGATCTTTGACTTGACACTAACGTATGAGTTCCTCTAACAGTGAGTCAAAAGAGTCCGTAATGAAACCTGCTGCTTCCTTGCTTGGAACGTCAGACGCAAAGTCTTTAAATTTCACCGTGTAGGTGTAAGTTGTGGTCCTACATTTTCTCGAAGTCGCCGTCTGAGTCATTTAAACGCTAAAATACTCCTTTAGGTCTACTGAATCCTTTTCCTTCTTGGACGCACTTTGCTGTGATGGTATGGTGGTGAAAGAAGTCAATGATGTTTGTTCCTTCTCTTTTTTCATCTGCGTAGAGCGATCCACCTTTCTCGGCGTTTGTTCTCGCAATGAGGTGTCGTTCTTGGAAGTCGTCCCTTTTTATACTGGGTGATATGAGCGTGTCCGTAAGGTAAAGTCTTATAGTCTGGAAGTCCCACTGGTTGCACATAGTTTTCCATGGCTTTAGTAAATAAACAATTAAGATATGGTACTGCATTGGTAATGTGATCGTGAGGCACAGCATCGCACTCGAGTTTCTCGTTGAGCTTGAGTCTTACGCTCGATACTTGCTGTGTGAAAGGATTCATCTTTCTCGCCTGGCAATGGTAGTCACAATGAACTATCGGTCTTGGACGTTGTTCCTTTTTATATGCTGACCAATATCGACGTGACGGTACGGTAAAGTGAAGTGGTTGGGAAGACGAACTAGCTTCTGGTACACGATTTGATAGACGTTTTCCAAGGGTCGACTGACGATTTGGTGTGTGGGTAAACGTACAATCTTGTGCGGTTCGTGGGTGGTCACTCTAAAATTTCGATCCTGTCCAGACTGCAAGGCTTCTTTCAAGACGCCAAAGTTCACCAGTCGACTGGTGCGATAATTGAGAGTCAATCCTTTCACGTTACACTCCGTGTGCAGTTCTCCTTGTGAGTCTCGGTATTCGTAGCTGTACATTTTTGGGACCGCCACTTGCGAAACTTAGAATCTTGTCGTCGGGATGCTCGTCCGTCTCCTTCGATGACAGGGTGCTGTTGACCCAGGCGATCGATGTAGATGCAACTGTCCGTGTCAAAATACAGCACACGATCTCGTAATTGGTGTAAAGCTTCGTACAATTTTAAGCGAGCATGGGCTGTCGCGTAGACTGCAATGATGACATTTCCAAATTCGTAGGCTTCTACAAAGTCCAGTTCTTCTTCATATACTGACTAAGATCAAGTCCTCACGAACGACGTCCACGTGCTTCATGTATTTGGTTTTGTCTTGAATCATCTGGAAATAGCGGGAAGGTTCTGTCAAATACTCCGTCTTGGGTAAACACTGTCTTTGTGCCATTTTTTCCCCACAAGCAATTCAACATCACTTTGGCAAACGATCGCCTTCCTTCGTTTTTCTCCACGTGGTCTAAAGTGATGCCTTCCTGCTCCCAGTATTTCTTTTTGAATTTCTTTTGGTCTTCGGGAGTGTGGCACCAGGAAGGATAGCCACTGGCTTCTTGTTTCAGTTTTAGAAAGGCATCCACTTAGTCTGTGAAAATGCCTTTCTGAGTCTCGTGGTATTTTTTTGTCTTGGGAAAGTGGTAAATTTCGTACACTTCTAACAGTTGGCATTCCAGGTCCAGAGCTTTAAACAATTTCACGCTGACCCACGTTCCCATCAAGGCTCGTTCTTCCTGGGTGTGCTGACAAGGTCGGTCTTGGATGCACATTTCGGCACAAGTACGACACGAGGGAAACATCAGTTTTCCTTGGCAATGATGTGTTAAAACGGGATCGTACAAGTTCATGGGAGGCAAGACTTTGCACTTGATTAATCCATCGTGTTGTCGAATGTTGTCTACGTCGATGTGTTCAGTCAGCAATTGCGGGTGCCCTGCGGGAAAGTGACAGTATTTGCACACGTAAGGATACAGCGAAGACACGTCTAAATATTTGATTTCTTCTCCTTTCTCCTAGTCGGCTTGGTACAGCAAACAGGTGGCATTCGTCCGTCCTCCGTACAAGCTGTCCCGTGGGTTCAGTGGGTCCACCAACTTGTAACTTTCCACGATGCGTTTAAACTCGGGATCGGTTTTCAAACGGTGGTCGTACTCGTGTTCCCATATTTCTATCACTTGGTATCCTTGCTGTTCTAACTTCAAGCGTCGCTGACAAGTAGTCTCGTACAATTCTTCCATGATACGTTGTAAAAACTGATTTGTAGTGTCACGTTGAGTGTAGCAGATGGGACATCCGTGAAATAAGCATCCGTTAAACTCGTACACGATCTTGGGGTTTCTTAAGTCCCAGCCATCCACCGAATACCTGCCAATGGTCTTTTCACCTCCTCCGTTGCTGGTATGTTGGATCCATTTGTCTTCTTCGTCGCACAAGTAATGTAGCCAGCGTATGGCTTCGGTATTGAAAAAGTGCGGAAAATAGCCTTTGGCCATTTCTGTCATTCCAAACGTTTTAAGCATTTAGCTCAAAGGCATGGCCAAGTAACTCATCGAAACTTTAAACTGCACTTGTCCCACTTGCATGGAAATGATTTTGGCACCGTTCAAAATGACTTTAGGACGTTCGGTACTTTGTTCCGTGTAGTATCTGAGAAGAAATTGCCCATCGTATCCCGAGAAATTGTGAGCCATCACCGTGGCATAGCGATGGCAATCTCTGTAACGTTCGATGTCCTCATGGCTCCACGTCTCGTCGATGGGGTCTAAGATCCATTGGGCGAAATCGGCCAGTGTGTTAGGTCCCCGAAAGATTTTTTCACGTCCTCCAGGAATCTTGCTGCAGTGAGGCAATGACTAAAGATAGGCTCTTGGATGCAGTTTTCGCACGCTCCATGAGCCCCGCAGAAATTAGGAATGTGAATACCAGTCTCTTGCATGCATTCGAAATCGAAAAAGATGAAAACGCCTTTCTTTTGGTCATCTTCCTCTTGATGGAATGGTATTTTTGAATGTAGCATTCGTGTTTCAAGTCCACGATGTGTGAGGCGATATGTCACGTCGCTGCCTCTTGCCTTCTTCTTCTCTCTCACTGAAATCGTGCGATCGTTTCATCTCGATTGCTGATTCAGAAATGATTTAACCAAGTTCATTCTCTATGTTTATATACCCCTCTCGACCTCTTGTTGTGACAATGACTTGGTATATTTCGCAAGGGCAAGTGAAAGTCCAACAGTTAGGAACCCCTGGCTGACTTATGCGAATGACAACGGTACGTCTTAAACACCTCATGCATCTTGACGTCCCTTCGATTCAAACCCTACCACGAAACCTTATAGACATGAAATACTTAGTTTGGCTCATGAAACTCCTCTGGTTGGTCATTTAGGGATAAATAAAACTTATCACATGATCTTGACTCACTTTTATTGGCCAAAATCAAAAGTGACGTTTGCACATTTTGTAGATCTTGTCATACTTGTCAAATGGTAGGAAAATCCAATCAGAAAATATCTAGGGCTCATCTGCAACCAGTTCCTGCATTTGACGAACCATTCAGTAGAATTATGGTACATTGTGTTGGTCCCTTACCAAAGACCAAGTCAGGCAACCAATATTTGTTGACCATAATGTGTGCGTCAACAAGATTCCCAGAGGCAATTTCTTTGAGGCATATTACAACCAAAAACATAGTAAAAGCTTTGATAAAGTTCTTTACTCAGTTTTGGCCCTCCCAAATCTGTCCAGTCAGATCAAGGGTCAAATTTCATGTTTGGAATCTTTCTGCAAGCCATGCACGAATTGGGCATTCAACAATTCAAATCATCTGCCTATCACCCTGAGAGCCAATGGGCCTTGGAACGATTTCATCAGACTTTGAAAAACATGATTAAGTCATATTCTCTTGACACAGGTAAAGACTGGGATGAACGCATTCATTTACTTTTCTTTGCCGTTAGAGAGTCCGTTCAGGAATCTTTAGGATTTAGTCCCTTTGAACTGGTGTTTGGACATACTGCGCGTGGACCATTGAAGTTATTGAAAGAGAAACTTCTGTCTAATGAAGATACAGAACTTAATCTTCTTGATTATGTCTCTGATTTCAAGTATAAATTGTCAAAGGCTTGTGAGGTCGCAAGAGCAAATTTGCACTCTACTCAATCAAAGATGAAATCAAGATATGATAAAAACTCAAGGGATAGGAGTTTTCAATCTGGTGATTGAGTTCTAGCTCACTTGCCCATTCCACAAAATAATCTTCAGGCAAATTATTATGCTCCATACACGGTTGAAAAGAAAATAAGTGATTTAAATTGCATTATAAATACTCCTGGGAGGCGAAAACAAAAACAACTTTGCCACATCAATATGTTAAAGGAGTATGTTGAAAGAGATAGCCAGGTAAATCATGCAATTAATTTAGTTGTACCTGTTCCACAAACTGAGGATTTGAGTGAAGGAATTCAATCGGATTCTACTGATCTTGGAACAACAAATCTTCGGAATTCTGAAATTATGGAAAACCTAGACCAGAAACTTTCTCATTTACAACAACAAGAAAAGGGTGAACTTAAACAATTATTGTCTCAGTATGAGCACTTGTTTCCCGACGTACCTACAAAAATTTTCATGACGTTGAAATTGTAGATTCAAAACCCATGAAACAACACCCATACAGGATGAACCCTCTCAAACAGGAATACTTGAAGAAGGAAATCCAGTATTTACTGGAGAATGATTTTATTGAGCCCAGTAAGAGTGATTGGAGTTCACCGTGTATACTTGTTCCGAAACCGGATAAAACTTTCCGAATGTGCACTGATTATAGGAAGGTGAACAGTATGACAAAAACAGATTCATTTCCATTACAAAGAATCGATTACTGTATCGACAAAATTGGAAATGCCAAATACGTCACCATATTCGACCTTCTGAAAGGATTTTGGCAAATTCCACTAACGGAAAGGGCAAAAGAAATTTCAGCATTTGTGACTCCAGATGGACTCTACCAGTATGAAGTAATGCCATTTGGGATGAAGGGTTCTCCAAGTACTTTTCAACGCCTTATGAATATGATTACCTCTGGTCTAGACAATTGTGATGCTTATATTGATGATGTCATCATCTACAACAACAGCTGGAAAGAACATCTAGCCACGATTCGGAAATTCTTTGACAGACTCACTGATGCAAATTTGACTCTTAATTTATCTAAAAGTGAGTTCTGCCGTGCTTGTGTTACTTTTCCAGGACATATTGTGGGACATGGTCAAGTTAAACCTATAGATGCTAAGGTCAAGGCTATTTCTGAATTTCCTGTGCCTGTCAGTAAAAGGCAACTGATGCGATTTTTGGGTATGGCTGGATACTATCGCAAATTTTGTTCTAACTTCTCTAATATTGTTGAACCTCTGACAAACTTGTTGAGAAAGAAAAACAAGTTTCTTTGGACTGAGAAATGTCAAAAGGCTTTTGATAGGTTAAAGGCCATACTTAAAAGTGCACCAGTTCTAACAGCTCCAGATTTCAGTCAACCATTCAAACTATCTGTGGATGCAAGTGATGTTGGGGTTGGGGCAGTATTGATTCAAGATAATAGAAATGGTGTAGAACATCTAGTGTGCTATTTCTCTAAGAAATTAAATAAGCACCAAAGAAACAACTCAACAATCGAGAAGGAATGCTTGGTTTTAATGCTGGCATTGCGGCATTTTGAAGTTTACATCAGCTCAGCTCCTTCTCTGGTTGTTGTGTTTAGTGATCACAGCCCCCTTACTTTCATCAATAGGATGAAAAATAAAAATCAAAGACTATTAAGGTGGAGTTTATTTTTGCAAGAATACAATCTTGACATCAGGGACATCAAAGTAAAAGACAATTTAATTGCAGATGCACTTTCCCGTGTATAGAAATATTATTTTAATATACACCCTTTGTATAATTCATAAGAGTTCTTCTTATGTAATTTTTTTTACCTGGTAAAAAAGAAAGCTTTATTACATAAATCTTTCTTTTTTCTTTATGGGGGAAAGTGTTACGACCATGAAATTTAATTACTTGTGTGTTAAAATTTGAATTCTTTTTATTTCATTTTTGTATAATTATATGTTATTATGATGATGATTATGTTCACAGGATATGATATTTTTGAAAGAAACATCGTGTTTATTTAGAACGTGAATGTGACTCTTGGTTTGCGTAAGATTTGTTTTAGATTGCAGGGTGGATAAACAGCCAGCGTAAACGATTGGTTGTGGCCAAGGTCATTTCTAATTATACGTGTTTACATCCTGTACTGCGATGGTGATATGATGAAATGACCACGCGTTCTTCGTGCGTGTGCGTGAAATGACGTTTTGATTCGGTTTATAAATATTTAGATACCTGTGAAATAGACAAAGTCATTCAGAGACGTTCTTATACCTTGAAGAACTAGGTATTCTTTTTCTTGTGCTGGAAAGTGTTTATTTTTGTTTACATCTTAACAGCTCAAGGTGTGTCTTGTTATAGATGACAGCTATAGGAGTTCATCTACTTTTTAAATAATAATTATTTTCCCTGGAGAACTACACAAGTGGCTTAGGACAAAGACATTTAGTTAAATTGATTCTAAATTGGAACAGAACAGTACAAATTGTGGTTCAAAGTGAAATTCTGGACATTTGTGTAAAGACTTCATATGACGTCATCATCCACCATCCTGGAACGGAATTGAGATTCAAGCTAGATTCAGTTAGAACTATTATTGATAGGACTTATATATTTTTCACAATTCTAGGATAAATGTTTGGATTTTCTTCGCAAACCGTAAGTCCTATTTCATATTTTCACCTTTTCACCGTGTTTTCTAGGGAAATAAATTATTTTTTGTTAAAACTTACAAAGCTTGTTGTCTTCACTCTTTTCTTTTGTTACTTTAAACGAGCCGATACTTAACATAAGTGTCAGGAGAAAAATATCTATCCAGTTTTTACCATTTTCAAAAACACATACACCCTTGCAACGTGACTGGAATCTGTACTTCTTTATTTGTAGATATCCCACAGACCTGTCCCAGCATATATAGCTGGTTAAGAACTGTAGGAATATCCCCTCATTTTTTCAGAAATATCAAAGCTTTTATGTGTATCTTCCTTGTTCCACCCTTTATTAGTGCTTAGATATGTTCCCTAAAGACGCAAACAATTTTGAACAAAATTAATTTTGAATTAAGGTTTCTCTCCGTTTGTACATTTTTTCAAGTTGCTGGTGGATTGTAGATTACATCCAAATACCTTCTCAAAGTGAGAGGCATTTCTACACTTGTCATTGCTTTTGTTAAATTTGGGGTTTTTTTTAGTCATTGTTAATCTTTAATTTTATTTTTTGATGTATTTCTTTTTTATAGAAGATATAAGATTGTTTATTGTTGTAACAGTATTTATGTTGTTTAGTCTGTTGCTGCGAAAGAAAATATATATAGCAAAGTGATTAATTTTGTTCAGTTTTCTTATTTCAAGCTCTACAAACAGTATCAAGTTTGTCTTGCAAAGGGATTGAAACTTTAAGTTACGCGGACGTGAAGAAAAACTTACATTTGTTAGTACGGTTTGCTGTCTTTGTGCTCATTCTAATCATGCTTGCCTTATATCTTTGTGTTTTAGAGATTATATTTCTTCTGATGTAAATACATGCATCAATGGCCAGGACAGCCTGGGTTATCATCCTTGAGGTTCACTGTACCTTAGTTTATTTACTTCACACAAACCCCAAATTCAGTAGTTTGAAAAAAACTACCACTCAGTACTATATCATTTCTCCCTCTACCTGTGCGAATGTGTGTATGTCAAAATGTCCAAGTGAGAAAATATATATTTTTTTGGTCAGTTTCAAAACGTGAACAATAATGGTACAGTTAAGTATTTGATGTGGCAAGAAGAAATGTTATGATAAACAACACATGATTGTAAGTTCACACTCCAGTCCGTCTGCACTGCAATGGTAAAAATGCAAGAGCCTAGGCAAAACAATGCGTCAGTCGTTAGAGCAATTTTATTGGCTGCACCTGTTTTCTACTACCTTAGCTTCTAATCTCCTTCAGTCGCTCTTCGCACAGTGACAAGTCAGATGGGGTTTTCTGCGCCTGACCACTACACTACCTGCATTGAATTTAAAACCAAACAAATGCGTCACTCATTGTAAGTGACTTCAGCAGCAGAGAGGGTGAACCCTACAACTTTGTAGAGACCTTATTTTTGAAAATTAAGGGTTCCCTGAAAAAAATAAGTTTTTGTCTTAATAATGAAAACTTCTTTAATTGACCAGATTTTTTCACAATCTGGTCACGTACGTATGTCATTCACCCTCTCTGCTGCTATAAATTAAACAGCCAGTATAAATATTATCAATAATGAGTACTGGAGAACCACACTCAGCTAAATTAGCTCTACTGCTGCTATGATTGTTATCCAAAAATTATATCAAGTCCGTTGCGATATCTTGACCTTGGATCGTGTAAATTTATCGTTACAAAACCAAAGGGAGCAGCTTGTGCTTTTGAAAAGAAATTTTTAAATTTGTTCATGTCCATGTCGCCT